>JAPMNP010642271.1:0-10091 GCA_029874935.1 Atherina boyeri | reverse complement strand
GAGAGCACTATTCGGTTGCTTGCATTCAATTAGCGAACCCCTAGATGGCGGTAATTCTTACACACTGGGCCTTTAAGGGATAATTTTGTCACTCCATAAGACCTGTTGCTACTGATTTTCAGTTTATTTCTAGTGCCAGCCGTTTCTCTTTGTTTCTATATTCTTAGGAATGGCCTCTTGACAGTCATCCTCCCATGGAAACCTTTTCTGACACAGTGAGTCACAGAATCCTGTTGCACAGGCTGGAGAACTGGGTTGGACTCTCCTTGGTAGGGGCCTTCAGATCCTACATACTGTAGATGGTTTTCTTACAACTGACTGACAGCTGTTAATCAGAATGGTAATGAGAGTGGTAATGACTTGTGGAGTCCCCCAGGGGTCAGTTCTTGGGCTTCTTGTGTTCAACTTTTATGTACTGTATATGCTCCCTTTATAGAACTTTATCATCAATTATCACAGTTATAAAGATATGAATCTGTCACCAGTTAACTGCAGCCCAATAGACTTAGTTTGTCTGTGTCTGGAACAAATAAACAACTGGATAAGAGAAAATCTTCTACAATTAAAACAGGATAAAACTAAGATTATTCTGTTTAACAAAGACAAGATTATCAGCATCAGAAGACACTATAAAACGTGAGCTCTTAAAAATCACAAATCGTGTTTGCAAGTTCTTTGTGTTATGGGGAATGTTTTATTGCTTGAGTGATTCAATCATTAAGTGACTTAACTCACACAAAAATATTTTTAAAACATTCCTCAGAAAATAATCAAGTAAGGACTGGACTAATAAACTGAAAAATCAGCCAATGTACAAAAAAAAAAAAAACCTTGAAAGAAGCTCAAAAGGCCAGGAGACCTTTAACTCATGACCATACTTGAAGATTATAAGAATGCTTGGCTCTTTGGAAGTAAAACTAATTGCAGGGTTACTGTGACTGAAAGACCTACCTTAAAATACCTGATCAAAAAGTAGGAGCAGTGAATCCATCTCCTGTCCTTGATGATCACTTTCAAATAAATCTATTATCAAAATGTTTTTAATTGAATATTTGTCCTATAAGACTTTCAAATCACTTAAAAGTAGCCTACTAAATTTATCTGACAAACAAATCAAACATTTTTTACCCCAAAGCTTGCATTTTTACACGTTACTTCTCCTTGCAGAGCTACTTCAAAGCAGCATTTCTCCAGGCTCCAGGTGTTTTGCTCAAAGCTATTTAATAGATGCAGGTTTTAGTCCAGCGCGAACCATGAAAGGATTATGTCTTTAACCACCGACCAGGTTGATGGAGAAGAAATAACGGAAACGCTGTGATGGTTAAAAGAGTGATTAAAGATCTCAATCTGCATCCTGTCACGGGAATTTATATCAAACCTTTTTTTTCTGCGAATAAACAACGTGGTTTCAGACGCTTAGACGCCGAGCATCTCTATGGTAACAGTCCTCAATTACCGATGATTGGCCAACCCGTGGGAATGTTTCTATTCCCTCAGTACAGTGATTGGTCGGTGGGCGGTCTGAGCAGCCTGACAGTCTGCAGCGTTCCGGGTTATTGTCAGTCTCGGCAGCTCGGCAGTAGGACAGGACCGCGTCCCGGAGCTGCCCAACGCAGCTAGCGCTTTATTCAGACGAAACGATATCTTATTTGGTGAATATACCAAAGAGAGCCTCTCTGAGCCTTGCTATCGAGGTTACTCTGCAACCTCATCTGGAAATCTGAGTCTGAAACGGGAGGCGACACATCTCGAAGAGGCTGCCGACACCACGGAGAAAGTGACGGACGGACGGACGGGGCAGAGCCCGATCAGAGGGATTTTACATCGCATCGCATCAGTTTAGGATATTCCAGGCAGCTGCTTTGGCCCTGCCTTGATTTCTTTCAGGGTATCTTCACTCAACATTGCCTAGATAATATTCCTAACATTTTCAGAGTAGCCTACATTTCACATATAAGGTCGTCTGTAGTGATCAGGCGGACCCATGCGTAACAGCGGGATATTTTGGAATACTACATAGATGTTCATCCACCGAGTCTTTCAATAAGAGTTTTTTTTCTTTTATTTGGAGGGATCTTCAAGCGAGAGAAAACAGCAAGCGGGACCCCTGACTTTGTTTCGGAAGCTAAACGCTGAAAACCCAAAGCGCACTTGGTGCGCAATCCTTCTGAAGGCGCTTCTGAAATTGCCGACCTGCGCTCCTGCCCTCGATATAAATTTGGCAGCCGAGTAGCGAAAAAAGGCAAAGCTTATTAACTTTGCATGCTAGAGGGTAGTGTGTGGAATCTAATTTGCAGGGTTACCGGTATATTTGCATACCATCGGAAGACGAGGATAAACTTAATCAGCATTTGACATCAACGAAGCAGCAGCAGCTGGATTTTGGGGGAACGGAATGAATCCTTTTTAATTTGGCCCGCAGAAGAACGAGACAGATTGCTCAGTGAATGCTACAATCTGCATGGAGTTCTAGTCTACACCAAGGAGCAATTTATGGTAAATATCTGTTACATTTTTGTTTCTCTAAGTCTTGTAGATTCGTAATGTTTTAGGTCTATCTTTGTTACCATGCTTATATTTTCAGTCAAGGCTCGCTGCACTCCTCTGGAGTGGTAAATAAAGAAACGTCAGAAAACAATACATGTTTTTAAATATTACCTTTTCCCCAAACGCTGCTCACATAAGGATGCCTCAGAATTAAACTCTTTGTTTCCATGCGTGACCCATAATAAACGAAGTGTTGTAAAAATCGACTTGTTACAGTGCCGAATAGCTTCAGGAACTGCTTTGATGTGTAATATTGGTCTTTTCAAGTATGGGTAGCAATTAAGTCTGTTGTAGAGGGCAATGCACCGCAGGCACCACAGACAGGGATGTGTGGCACTGGAGGGGTTGCGGCTCAGAGCAAAAGGTGCGAATTTCTCATCTGTACGCCCCCGTGCGTCACTGCGTGTGGGGAGGGGGACTATAGACTCTGCTGCAATTAGTGATTTTTCACCCTGGAGTGTTAATGATATACAATCTCTTTTTTATAGTGTGTCTGCCTGTGTAGTGTGACAGGCTTTTATCGAAGAACTCATAAAATTCATGGAGATGTGTGCGTAACACTGTGAAACTTTTCACTTTATGCTCTGTGACATAGATGATGTTCTGTGCAGCACTGGGGTCTAGAGACAATTTGTCATTGTCCTGGAGGAATTCCTGCAAATGTGTCCTCTGCAACCCAAGCGTCGAACGGAGCCAGAAGGATCTGATTATCGCAAATACATCTGAAATTCACGTTTTTCTCCTCCTTGAATATGAATGCAAGCTGATAAAGTTTAGCCCGTTTCGACTCCTCTGAACTTTAAGCCTCGCGGGTTGCTGAGGTTGCTTTGCAATATTTAGCTCCATTGCTCACACTGCACAGAGATGAGCTTCACATTATGCTGACTGTGCAGCAAAAAGCTGCACACAGTATGTTTTATCATTAGACTACAAGCATCCTCCAAATTGATCTTCCTCACTGGCTCCAGTCATTCTCTGTCTAGAAGCCCTGCAGATAGGCGGCTCGCTGAATGTAATATGGGCCCCTACAGCAGGGCAGGCGCCCCCACAGTCAGGGCACCTGCCATAGAGCCTTCTTGGCTGTATTGAATAAAACATCCAGTGATGTATGAGGCAGGAGCTGCACCCGAGGGGGCAGAACTGCCTCATTTACTTCCTCCTCTCTGCGCCTGTGACCTGCTGAGCAAATTGTGCTCATATTAGCTCTGTGGCTGCTCCTCACCTAAACAAATAGTCTTCCCAGCATAATGCTTGCCTTAACTCAACATGATGGTTGGACAAGACAGGAGAGAAGGAATGGCAGAAAAAAAAGGTTTAATATCTAGGTCACTGAATTACCTTTTTGGAGTTAGTAGTTCTTGTTTTTTTTCCTTTTTGTTTTTTGGCTTGTTGCTAGATTTTCCTTTCTTGTAACACTGGACCCTCAAGTGTCCTACCGCAGACTCAAAGCTTTACTCACACTACAGTATATTCCTTTTGCTCTGACTGTTTGCGGTTGGCCTCACAATCTAAAAAGATGTTATAACTTTAGAGGTTGAAAATACTTTTATTTCCACACTTGTATCCAAATTCTGATTACACCAGCAATTCCTCCAACTCTTCTCCACCTGCTGATGAAATTAAGAACATCTTAATTACTTAAGTAAAATCTAATCTCCTGTACTCATTAAGCTGCCAACAGTTGGATGGTGGAAAGCATATTTTAGCAACACATTAACAAAAGTAATACACTAAGAGAAGCCTGGCATTTTATCAATTTGCAACTCAAATTGCATATCACTTTGATTGATTGATAGCATTTGGGTTCCTTACTGTATTCTTTGCTTATTAAAGTGCCTGCCTGAAGTGAATAAGTGAGCTGCACTCATGAATATCGTTAAAGTCGCTGAAGTTTAATTTCCTGTGCTGTGTATTAATCTTTTTTAATCCTTGCATGGTTTGATTGTCTCAACACCTCCCCAGAGGCAGCAAAACTCATTTTGGCACTTAAGATGACTAAAATATTAGATACAGATGTGTGTGCGTGTATGTGCATTTCAGAAATTGTGTGGTACTCTAGAGTCTAAACATGTCCATTCTTATGTGAACTTTATTACTAAAAGTGGAGCCTTTTATTCAAGCACGTGAAATGATATTCTTAAGACCTATTTACTATCCTCAGACTCCTTTTTATAGAATAATATCCTTTTAAATGGAAAACAATCATTTTCTTTTCCTGTCAAAAGAAAAGACATCACTTTCTACATTAGCTGATATAATATAAAGCTCAAAGCTTCGTACTTGGAAATATCATTGGACACTTAAAGGAACAATGTTTTCTTTCAAAGCTATGTCAACAGCAGCTCATTATAGCTGCCTGATCAAAGTGTTTCATATCATGAAAAGTCTGCAACAGTCCTTGTTTTAACACTTTTTCATGTGCAGCCAAACAAAAGAAAAGTGCCCTTTCTTGTGCTTTGTATTTGTACATGGTTTGATATAGACGCTTGCACATCAATACCCAGGATGTGGCGACAGACCATGAAAAGAAGAACACAAAACTAAAGCATTACATACGAATGACTGTCGAGAAGCAAACACAGCCCTGAGCCAGTCAATGTGTTTGAACGCAGGTGAAAGAGATGTTCAGTTTCCAGCTGAGATGATGGTGTTGCTGAGATTTGACTGGCAGAATCAGCAAGAATGGTTGTCTTTGGAGTTAGTGTTTGTTTGTGGGTAGCACTGCCATATACAACTAGCACTTTCCACTGTTGCTGAGTTATGGAGCTGCTGATGTACATCAAACCACACATTACCACTGTGACTGTTTTAGCTCTGACTCATTGACCCTCAGTCTCCTTAGCTGCACTGACAAAGTCAGATGAGCAGCTCTCATCCATTAGCTAAAACCGCTTATCATGTAGAGGGTCATAAGGGTCTGGAGCTTCTCTCGACTGACACTTATCAAGAGGCAGGGTACATGCTGGACAGGTCACCAGTCAGACCCATCCCCACGTTTTAACGTGTTATATTTACCTCGTGAAAAATCTGATTATTATACTGACCTGGAGAAATGAAATCGCAATCACTCAAAAGGAACAGAAAACTTCTGTCTGTTGAGTTGTTACAGTAAATCAGCAGCAATTTTAGATACAGAAAAGGCTTCCTGTTTTTATAAGCACAAGCTTAAAAATCAAAATTCAAGTGTTTTTTTTTTTGTTTTCTTGTGGAGTAACTACACTAAAATAGACTACGGGCATGTGATTGCGCACAGACACTCCTGCTGTGTTTCTGATAGGAGGCATATTGCATATTAGTAAATGCGTGGCCCTCTGCCCATTACTCCACTGATGATTTCCTGCTATTTTGATTGTATTCAAGGGTTTACCCGACCACTGTTCTGCTCATGAAGCTTTGACAGGTCCTCCATCAGGGTTATCTGCAGTCAGTTAGCACAAGGCGGACAGCAGTGTTCCTCCGACCTCCTCCTTCTCCTCCCCTCTCGCCCCCTGTCAGCCTGAATGGAACTCACGTCTCACCAGGCCTCGAGGTTAATGTATAGTCTTTCATTCGGAAAGGTTAGGGGTGGCTAGTCCATTTTTCTTGTCTGTAAAGGCTCTTGCGCATGTGAAATATAGTGAACAGGAAATGTGCAGTTTATATGTGGTTAATGAGTACACTAGTATGGAGAGGCTCAGTGTTGTGCAGTTTATAGTTTGCTCCATAACTCAGCCAGAAAAGTGAGGGGAGGCATGCTCCTTGCAAAGAGTTCTTGGGGGAAGAAAGAGAATAAAGCAAATCTGACAAGCTCTCCAACAGCGAATTTGCTCTCCTTAAAAACAATGCCGCTCTTGCCTTCCTCATGGTCACATTGATTTGTTCTGGGTGACAATGCAGGCTGCTGTGAAATCACCCCAGCACCATTGATCTCAAGGAGAAGAGGAGGAGAGGGAATGAGAGCCTGGCGACAGAGAGCAACATGGGAAAATCCACAGCGTGCCCTCTTCAACCTTAACCAGTAATAAAATGAAGGCCTTGGTTACTATCAGATCAGCCCCTGCTGTACTCCTCCAGACGCTGTGTTGCGGTCTGGTCTGTGCTTTGATATGTTTTGGAGGCCCGCACATGCTGTTTGATTTGCTATTGTGCCTCACCATGTTTCACATTATCAGCTGAACTCTTTATTGCCACTGTTTTCCACGCCAGAAGCAAGGCTGTTTTTATCTCATCCAGGCCTCTGATTAATCTTCCCCTCTATGCTGGTGTACTTTAATCTCGAATAGGAGATATCTGATTCTCCTCGGCTATTGAGGAAGATCAAACTTTAATGGAACAAGGAACTGCACATCATGCTAATCTCCATCTCTCTGCATTTTGGTTGACTGCTCTCCCTTGGGCTTTGCAGCTTTCTGCAGAAGCAGGAAATACATCAGGCAGATAAGATGTTTTCTCTTCATGCTTTGGTAATTTATTCCCTGTTGACAATGGCCACCACTTTACTTCTCTGCTGTTTGATTACCTGGTTGAATGGAAAGGAGGTTAAAAATTAGGGAAATGATTGACGTTTATAAATTATTGTCTATATGACCTAAACATTTTAAACTTTTCCAGAATCGTTAATTGGGGTTTCTTCACAGTTCAGTCCATCTAGAGGCAAAAATATGCCAGCCCTCTCTGTTTTTATTGACATGTATGAAAGGCAGGGGGTGCGTGTAGCCTTAGGAGAGATACATCAGCTGCATGCATGGATGTATCAAGGTTCAATGTTTTTGATTACGCACACATTTAATTTCAGGAATTAGATATTGGCCACTTTTTTGTTTTTTCACTCCCTCCATATCTCTGAAAATGTGACACATTATGCCAACCAACATCTGGACTGCAACTGACTCGATCCATTCTGTTGCAAATGGATAACACTTATGGGTCGACACGCCTCCCACAGACGGTTTGTGTCTGTGACAAGAAGAGGCTATTACCCAATTCTAAGGCGGTTGCTATAAGGTAATGAAATTTCCACTGACTGGAGAAAACAATGTTGTCTGGTCTGGGCTGTAATTGCAGAAGCCACCTCACCATTTTCCTGAGTTCAGCGTGAATGCAACACGATTTAATAAAACTCTGGAGATTTTTATCATTTATTGCCAGGCCTGGCAGTCGCGACAGGGAAAGTAAGCTGAGGCTTGCACAGATAAAACTCATTCAATTTACGTGTTGAATTTTAACCAGGCAGGAGAATATTTACTAGAGAGCCGGTATATGACCCATAGGGAAATGTTTATGTATAGGGCTTGTGCAGGTCAGCTATATTGTTAATATAAAACTATAATTTCCTTCATCTAAATGGAAAAGTTCCCAGGAATTTCCATCATTTTCTCTTGTGATATTATTTGTCAGGATAGGGTTGAAAATCCATGGGATATTAGGCCTTGAGGCCAAAGAGCTTCTGTGTGCCTGATTCCACTCACATACAAAAACATAGGAACATTGACATGAGGACATGTATGGGCACACGCACACACACACTTGCACACTTGCACACACATGCACACACATACACACTCCTAGCCCTGTTTTATTACCTCCTGCCTGCTGCTGGAATTGCTTTCCTCCCTCGAGTGAGCCAGGCAAAGCCGGCTTTATTGTGTTAACCTATTTGTGTGTCAAGAGCGATTGCAGCGTTCTTTATCTCTGTTTGTATTCGGACGGGGAGACGGCAGAGGGAGAGAGAATGGCGGAGGAAAGGGGGGGTGGGGGGTGGGGTGGGGGGTACAGCAGCCAGGCGAGCCGCTGGAGTTTAGACGGATGGCCGGTCACCTCGCTCCACTCTGGAGGATAATGACTGGTTGCTTAGCAATGACCCACCCCCACTACTTCCAGACTTGCATCCACAGTAATCACTTTTTTCCTCTAAAATATTTCATAAATAATTATAATGCTGCTTCTCATTTTGTTTGGCAGAGCGGAATGAGGGTGTGAGTAGGAGATTTTTGTGTGGTGGTGCTTATCAACTCCTCTGACTTTTGTGGAATGCAGAATTGTGTTTGTATCTGTCTTTGTCAGCAAGTGTTTATATCTGCTTTGTTGGTGGAGTTTGACCAGGATTACGGCTAGGCCAAAGCTATATTTCCTGCCAGATAGATGCAGCTGTACGTTTGACCTACGAAATGCTGCAATGGCAACAGTGTTCTCCAATAGATGCACAAGCAAACCTTCACTCACATATTCATGTTTTTGTTCTTTGTTTTTTGTTGTTTTGGGAAAAAAAGAAAGAAAGAAAAGGAATACGCAACCATATGCTTATAAGCTCTGCTTCTTGTGAGCTCTTAGGTTTATTAACATTTTTATTGAGTTGAACAAATTGCTGACCTTTTGTGGCATAATGAATAGCCTGGCTCACATAGGACAAATTTGAGTTTTGGCACAAGTGACTGGCATCAATTCAAGCTGTTTTACTCATGATTTGCAGTGTGTTTATTCAACATTTAATACTGCTGAGTGTTTTCCGACATTTCAGCTCTTTTTTTCCGCTCTTCTTTGTTTTTGGTCCTTGTCATCAGCAAGGATGCTACTCTGTTGGTTCTAATCTGCTCTGTTCTCTTACAGGTCTGTTTGAAAGAGGCAGAATAAAGGTATAATATCTGAACATGACCCCAATTTAAACCGCCTTTCATCACTAGCAGCCACTGATGTTGGCACAGAGTCCAGAGTCATTTTAATGCTCAGCCAATTATCCTCTGCGCTTTTCAAAGTAGATTTTTTTTCCCTGCTCTGTTTTATGAAAATGTGAAAATTTAATTTCAAATTCCCTGTGAAGTTAATATTAAACTTTTACTTGTTTGTGATAAAACGTCACGGCTGCTCAAATAGACCTTGTGGATCAAATTAAATGTTTTGACTTGTGCTTGCCAGTTGTGGTGGATTTTATTTGTTCATGGATAGACAAGTTGCATTTCCAATTTATAGCTATTCTGTTTCATTAAGGGAGTTTCTTTAAGAACATCAGCCATGTCTGATATTTACCCATCTGTGCTCTCCCTCCATTTCCTGTTCTTTGCCACATTTTCTTATCCAGGCTCATGCACCATTGGTAAAATTGACAGCTTTGCACGTCCTGGGAACTTCATACAGATAAAATAAACATACATCACCACCACCCCCCTCCTTCATCTCCATGGCATGCTTCTGTGGCTGCGTCTATAGAAACAGCTGTCCAGCTGTCACGGCAGGCAGCTAGTCAGCCGCTCTCCGAGGCAACATCTGTAGAGGCTGAACGCACAGGGGCAGCCTGCCGTTCTCTGCTTGTCCCCAAAGACCGTGGAAGTATGTCAGGCCTTTTGGCTACACATTACCGCTGACCACATCAACCGTGTCGATGGCTTTTGATTGAACGTTATCTGCACATGTAGCACTTAAATAAGCTCCGCAAGGCATCAGACTGCCACTCATATTGTCACTGCAGTTCTTAAGAACAAAACGTTTGACTATGCAGCCAAAAAAAAGAGAAGAAAAAAGAAACACAGCCCATTATCGTATCCATTAATAGTCATCTGCCTCTGCATGGA
>JAPMNP010642241.1:0-20380 GCA_029874935.1 Atherina boyeri | reverse complement strand
TAGGATATTTTTCAATAAGACATTGCAGCTAAGTAGGCTGATTTTTTTGACTAATTAGTAGCACCACAACGTTTCTACAGTTGTTTATTTACATTAAGACAATTATTCTCTGCGATTCTATGTAAATTATGCAAACCAGGCATTATCTATCAAAGCATCAAATCATTTGCATTTTTCCAGAGAAGAAATGTGAACATTGGTGAAAGCCAAGAGGAGGATTTTTTTTCATTATCATAAAACAGTCACAGGTTTTTTAGAGAGGGGGTTTTGAATAGCATGTGTAACACTGGACATATGTCAGAACCTCATCGATACCATGAAAATAATTTTTAAAAGTTTTAAATTATTTTGGCTTATTTTGGCCTCTTTGTATTTAATAAATTCCTTCAGTGGATTGATTCTTAGTCGATGGCAAATACAGTTAAAAAAGCAGCATATTTCCGTTTATTTTTTAGTTATTGGTTCAATCCAATTGGTATTGGTTGCAGAACAGGAAGAGATAAAATTAGACTTGTCTGTGAGCCGGTTGCCATGGTGCTGGTAGTACTTCAAGTCGATGCAAAGACACTTCAGATTAAACAAGTTATATTATGCAGAAAGTCCAATGAATTATTTTGATAGTGCGCAACCAATTACAGCAATTAAAAAAGAAAACAAACAAAAAAAGGCCTCAAATTAAAAAGAATATATAAATATCCTTTTAAATGAACAACACTACTGCAGAATGATGGATGGAATGGTGAAGAAATGGAAGACCTGCCAGAGGCAAAAACACTAAATAAAGAAGGAAAAAATGCAGAAGAAGCTTTTTATTTTTTAAAGAACAGAACAAAATGGAGATGGGTGAGTAGACAATTCTATAGAGGCAATGATACATAGAGTACAGAGGGCCACATGGAAGGAGGAGGGCAGGAGAGACAGGGGAATCTAAGAGAGGACGCGGAAGAGGGCGGTAGACAAGACATACTGGCCTGGTACAGGCCGGCTGTGGAAGCTGGGTGTTGGACTTGTCCCGGCGGGCCCAGGGGTGCAGTCGGACGGAGGGAGGGGAACAAAGAAACAGAGATCAATTCTGTCAGAACTGGGTTCATACCCCCGGGGCCACAGAACAGGGTTGGCCTGGGGAGAGAGTGAGGGGGAAGAGCAGTTGTGCTATTTATACCATTTTAGTCTGAACTTAACTGTTACAGAGAAAAAGAAAGTCAAGATACTTTATTCGAGCAGGAGACATAAAGTAGATATTAGTACGTGTTTGAACATCGGCGCACAAAAAGATCTCTGTATGAATATTTGCTGTCATAAATCACTCAACAAAGGGTTGTTTCCTCGAGACAGGTTCACACCAAGCACTGAGCATCCTTTTGTCATTGCAGGGGAGAGTCGTACACCCAAAGGAACAACGGAGGCAAAACAGAGACAAAGACAGAGAGAAAGAATGAGGCAGCCCTGCCTTGTCCCCAGCATCGGGGGAAATCTCCAACTCCAAGGTTAATTAAGCACTGGAAATGAGATCAAGAAGCTTTCCCTTTCCGACTCATTAACCAATTACAACGCTTCTTCCAAACAGTTCAGCACTCATCTCAGAGTGCAGAATAATTGTCTGTCAATGCAGATCAAAATTCAAATCACGAGATAAAGCAACATCGGCTTCGGCAATGGCCAGGGGCGCGAGTGTTGATGTCCAAACAACGGACACAAATTAGTCCAGACTTGAACCAACAATGCCTTTTAGTGAAAGTGCTTGTTACATGCGGTAGTGTTCAACAATGCAGACAAAAATTAACATTATCAAATAACACCAGTGAATTAATTAAAGTTTTATCACCACTCAAGAAGCATTACTCTTGTTTTTGGCAGGGAAAACTTCTAACATCATGAGAGTTGATCTCTTGTTGTTGTTGTTGTTGTTGTTGTTCTTTCAGCTTAACTTTGAGTATGAAAAATAAAAAAAATTAAGTCAAACTGAATTTAATTTTTTGGTTGATTTTCAAAAGCCCTATAAAAATTACAATTTTAATTTATGAGAGTTTCTGCCTCCATCAAGACCTTTTTCAGATCAATTTACCGCGTGTTCCAAACCTTAAAATTAAATGCCCAAAATTGTCATCTTCAGCAGAGTAGTAAATTTATGTATCTGCATAAACAGCCAGACTGATTCACAATTTATGCAGAGAATTGGGTTTTCAGTTTCCCATACCGAGTCTCCCCAAAAACAGAGCAAACCTGCACCCATACATAACCAATAAGAAACAAACTTTGCTTCCATATTAACGACCAAGTCTATGGGAGCTGATCATGTCATTACACAACATGACATTTTATAGCAAGCCTATTTGTTAAATGATGTCAGAGGATGTACGGTACAGTCATACGGCACCCCGGTAATTTAAGGCCCACTCTGCCAGCTTTCATCCCAGATCAATAGTACAGGCGCAATCTATCACAGCCACAGGGCATTTTACCAGCATGTGCTATGCTACTGACAAGGTCACTTCAAGACATTCTTATTTAGAGGATCATAGATCAGGTCTTCAGAGTCTGAACATCACCACACCACCTGCATGTTACACTCACTACACTCTCACTGAGCTAAAAAAAAAGAAAAGAAAAGATAATCCAATAAACATGAGGTCACTTATAAGTCATGACTGGTGTCTTTCTTTTAAAGGGAAAGGTATCATGTCATTTTCACGTACAAAGTACCCTTTTATAGCACAGTCAAATAACTGCGTTATCTTCAGTTGTTTTTTAAAATTCTGCATATTTATAAAAACAACTCAAAAGAAATTTGACTTTGCATCATGTCTGTATATGATGCCTTCAAAATTCACCTCTGTCTCTTTAAGATTCTCCTACGCTTTCAACAAATCAGCTTCAGCATGTCATCACAACAGTGCTTCATGCCATCCACAGAGCCGTCAATATACTCAGTATCTGGGGCTGTGTGTGACGCAGTGGGTTGGGCGCCCGCCCCATGTACGGAGGCTATAGTTCCTCGCTTGCAGCCGGTCCAGGTTCGACTCCCAGCCTGTGACCCTTTGCTGCATGTCATTCCCTGCTCTCTGATCCCTTTCCTGTCAAAGCAACTGCCATTAAGGCCACTAGACCCCCCCCCAAAAAATATATATATATAGTCAGTATCTATACTGATAGCGGTAGCCTACTTTGCTGAATTGCCGAGCATGGGAGGCAGAGCTAAGGAGTGCTCTGCAGGCTCAGGAGGGGAGGGGAGGAGCTTTGCAAAATAGGAGGTGCTGTGTAGTAGCAGCCGTTTTGGCACCAATCGGATCGGTGGCTTCCACAGGAGATTAGGATTTTTCAAACATGCCTGAATGAATCCCCGCAACCCTCTGCATCTTTTTGGAGAAGAAATGACATGCTAATATCATAAAAAGCTCTAAAAAGCCAATTTTGCATCCACCCCCTTTAAAAAAGTGGTGTGAAATGTTCTGATTTATTCCTTTATGAGCCCAGACATTACTATAGTTGCAAGCAGAAATAAATGATAATCAAATACTTGCACGAACAAGTAAATGTTTCGCTGTTTATTACTGTATGTAGCAAATGCAACACAACATTGTATAGAGTATTTTTAAAGGCAGTAAAGTGTTACTTCTTAATTCCAACTGTCTCTATTTGATGACCATCTGCAGCTCTGTCAAAATAACTCACTACTTCAAGTCATAATTCATTAAACATGTTTAAATAGTTTAAAATAGAAGTTAAATGGATGGGAAAAAAACTTAGCTTGGGGTATAGGGCACTGCAGTCACAATATAATAATTGACAGTGTTGCAGACACTCTATAACCATGGTTGAAAAAAAGTTACATTAGCAGTATGGCAGCACCCTTTTTGGTGGTTAAAAAAGAAAAAAAAATAATTGCAAGGTACAAAGCTTAGTAAGTACCAGTAACCTCATCTAAATATTCTTCTTGAATTTTGAAGTCTGAAAGGAATATACCCAGGAATACATATGCATCAGAGACAGGCGAAGAGATCAGTGTGACTACACATTTCAGGTGCAAATTTAGACTGGAAATAATGTCAAATTTGTGCTACAACAAGAGCACAGCTTATTAGGACTTTAACGTTTGATCTTCTGCTTGCTTGCTAACTTTACAACCGTTGGAAAGAAGTCATACCCAGCATACAGAGCTGTCCCATCAGTTATAGACATACAATCCACATTTTAGTACAAATTAGACCTTTCACATTGGCTGCATTATTCTAAAGACAACGTGGTGGTTTGGAGGGATTAATATTACGTATATCCTACACTGTCCAGCATATAGCGGCATGTTTATTTGTTTGTCCATAACAATGTTGCACCAAAACTATCAGATTGCAAATTCAGGACAAGACTGATTCCCAAAAAATGCAAATGCAGGTTTGAAATGTTCTCTTTGAGCCCAATCATATCTCATGTATGTACAGGATTCACTGCTGTGTTGTACTAGTCTTTGCAAATGACCTCACCTTTTAGAACGACCAAATTAGTCAAAATTCTATAGCCTGTCTGTTTATTTTCTTTGTGTCCAAAGGGCCCAGTGTCATGTCATATACCAATTTTATTGCTGTAAATAGGCATTACCAGTGTTATCTTGGTTGCTCTGAATCTAAAACTGCTTTTACACATGCACTGGAGTTCTGAAATGCTCTACAGATCTTCCAAGGTGGTGACATGTGATAGAGCCACGTGTCCACAACAGTTATTTTTCTCTGTGGCCCCTCATAAAATCACCGCATCATCAGCAGGTAAGTCAACATGAGTCATTTCCAAACTTTTGAGGCTTCTGTGCGCTTGATCATGTATATGTGTGTTTGTGAGTATGTCCTTTTCTGCTGAGCTGTGTGTTGTTTTCCTTTTACTCTTCACTATTGTTGATCTGTAAACATACATGCAGTACTCCTACCAACAAAACAAGGAGCTTCATCTACTATTCTCTATGTGTTGTAAGGAAAACACAACGATACCTCCTGCATAAATTCTCCATCACATGCTGTCACTTGGACACTAGCCTGCCGTTTCCCCACTATCCTGCCCTTGAATTTCCAATCAGGGGAGAGCATCTCCAGCAGAAAGTTTCCCACTGTGATGTTTTTGTCTAAAAAGTGGATGTAGAAAAAGACCAGACCAAACTGTGCAGACTTTCTCCTGAAAATCTCTTGTGTTTACGAGTGAAAATGGCTTAAAAGAAATACATTCAGAAATTCTTCTTTTGCAAAAGTCAAATTACTCACTGCTTATTGTTTGTTTTTTATTGTAAAACAGAGATTTTTTTTTCTAAATAGGTTTACATGCCTATTCTAATTGCATATGCATATTTAACGGTTCAGATTTTAAAAGCTTTACCCCCCCCTTCCCATTTTTAAAATAAAATAACAGTCAATGCTTCCTCAGATTAACTGAGCCACTCAAACAGTATTTCCATGCATCATCTGGTGACTGCCTTGAAGAAGTCGAGCCATAACATAACTTAACATTTCCTTTATGGACGCCATCTGGGCAACATTCTTTCTATTGGATTAAGTGCAAATCTCATTCCCCAGCAAAATTGCACTTCCTGATCTTTTTCTTCATCTACAAACAACTTTTGCACTTGATCACTCTTTTCAGAAATTAGAAGCAATAACTTGGTATCTATTTGGCAAAGAAACACTAAGTTTTGTGCTTGAGTAATATTTTATTTAGTCTGCAGTGTGTAATACTTCCAGTTTTTTTTAGAGTCCCCAGCAGCATTGGTGTGTGACATGCAGAATAAATGGAAGAAGCGAGAATTTTACAATGACTGCTATTGTATAACCTCATTTAACAATGAGGTTTGCCATACATGATTTATAGATTCCAAATGTACGAGAATGGGCAGATGGACTGTGCAGTGCTCCATTTTGTTATTCGGACTTAAAAAAAAGTCATGCATGAGTAAAAAAGGATGTGGATTTAAATAAAAAGAGGGAAAAAACCCAGTAAGGTAAAAGGGCAAGAGATGGACTAGATAAATTCACTGTCGCCTATTGCGCACACCTCTCTCCTGTTGTTCATTTGTCTCAATTAGTGAATGTCCATTCAGGTTGTACAGTCGGTAAATTTATCCCACCCAGCCATCTATTTCCTTTACCTTTTCTATTTTTCCTCCAGCTACATCCTTTCTTTGTTCATTCAGTCTTATTTATAAGTTAAGTGACATAAATGTCTGACATTGACTGAATACATTTAGTAAGACATGCACAACAAAAGGAAATACTATGATTACTGAATGAAATAAATTCAAGATGATTTTCTGACTTTGTGAGGTGAAACTATCAGACATATCCAGGATATGAATGAGGACTTAGTATGAAATGGCAGTCTGCCACATTCTTACTACTATTATCAAGCTCACCTTGATATTCAGCTACAATAACCACGCAAATCTGAGCCGCTGACATTGAAACAGAAACAAATTGACACAGTTCACCTGAAACAAGAGTACAAAGTCCTCGCTTAGCATGCAGAGGGACACAACCTTTAGTGTCCCATTGATATTTGCATTTTGCACGATTTGTGGCTGTAAAAAGTAATGTTTGATTCGAGCTCTGTGACACACTCGCTGACTGCAGTTGCGGCGCAGGGAGTGACCATTAAAACGATAAATGAGTTAGTCCTGTGAATATGAAACAGGTTTTTATTTTTGGCTATTTTTCACAAGATTTATAAGTGGGTTTGTTAGTTAAAGTTTGAAACGTGTGCAGTTGGCGAATAATGTCCTGCTGCTTGTTCTCTGCCTCCATCTCAGTCCTCTTCTCTGTAATGAAAAACAGAAGCAGCTGCAGCTGGGTGGTCAACTGTTGTCCTTCACAACCCAGTGACCAGCAAACACTGATCACGTGCATTACGTCATCAAGGCTTGGAAAGCACACATACAGGCAAACTGTGCTTTTTCTATTCAGAGAAAATTAAGAGAATGATTAAAGTAGCACTGTGCAACCTTATGGCCTTAATTTGACTCTTTTTGATGCCGCACTGACATTCATTATGTACATTCCTGAAGCCGTTGTTGCCCAGCAGCATCAGCGGCTGAGAAATGTAAATGTAATTGACTGTTTTCTGCTGCCTCTTGGCCAGGACCCCCTTGAAAAAGATGTTCTTAAACTTAATGGGACCTTCCTGGTTAAATAAAGGTTAAATTAAATAAATAAAAAATAAAGAAACCACACCTTGCAACTTTGTGTTCCAGTCTGATTCATCACGTCACAGCTGAGTTTTATAGTTTATACACCACGTCACTGTTTTACATACACACCATGGCTAATTCATTTAAGAACATGCAATAGGACATTATTGGAAGAAGGGAGGAAATCAAGAGGAAAAATGGACAGACGAAGAGATAAGACAAGAGTCAACATCAGACTGACCTTTACTGGCTGGAGAGAGCTCAGAGTACAGGTAGGATGCAAGATGGATGCCAAACTAGCTAATTAGCCATCGTAATGGCGTGCCTCAGTCAAGTTCAGCAGTGCATCATTATTTTCTTTTTCCACTCTATCACCTGTTTACTCCAATTCCATTTTCACAAGAATGTAAACTCAAAGTGATACAACACAAAAAAAGTTAAATCAATCGGAAACAAACAAAACAAAACAAAAATGCAGGGTTGTTGAGGTTGTTACTGTCCAGTATGTAGTCCATGAAAATGTATTTATTCAGTTTCTTTGGTGTCCTTCAATGTCCATTTTTTCACTTGTCAACAACAATATATTGTAATCTGAGAGTGTGCATAATTTTTTCCAATGTATATCTTTCAGTAGTAATATTCAACCACTGTTTTATAGATGGTGGATCCAGTCTGAGCCTATCCTTTACGACTAACACCATTGCATTAAACTGTATGAAAGCAAACAACATAATGCCTGCTGAGCATGAGACCAAAGTAAGGCAAATACTTGCAATCTTGTAAAACTCAGTTGAGCATTTCCAGATAAATACAGTAAAACAAAATTAGATCAAAATCTGGATCCAATGATACTGCTATCAAAACACTATGAGGCTGTGCTGGCTGTTGTCCTGATCTCATGACTGTCTCATCAATGTCACCAGTAGTTTGTTATTGCTGCTGGCATCATTTTTGCCAAGTCCCCAATTAGCAGCAGAAATTGCAGCAGTGATAGAATAAAAGTATGTAAATTTGACGCATCTGCTGCTGATTGTGTCTAATTGACTGACTGATTGACAGCAAACGGGGCAGGACAAACCCATATCACCCCGCCTTAACTAGCTATGATGTACGTGTGGTTATGGGATATTAGTTAAAAGAACATAGCCAGACATATTAAATAGTTTCCCCGACTCATATTACCGTCTGGACCAGTTAACTGCACACTATGGGCTTGTATTCATATAATAGGCTCACTTCCATTTTCTGAAGAATGTGGTAGAGATCTGGTTGTACAAGGAAGCATTTAAGCTTTGATTTCCCAGCAATGGCAACAGTTTTCATCAGTTAATTTAGCACTTTATCATTTAGCACTTTGTTATTTATCACTTCACTAATTTATTTATACATATTTTTTACAAATCAATGCTAAAAAAAATATACAGTCTCAAAATACTATTCCAAAAATGGTATTAGATCAGGAACACATTTAGAATAAGACATTTTTATGCATATTTTGAATTTTCACATAAGGCTAAAATGTGTAATGTGCCCCCCCATGTTATCATGCCAGCATGGTGTCTGTATGTGTCATAAGAAATGTGGAGGAGGATTTCTGCTTTGAACCTGCAGGACACCACACTCAGCCTCAGAAAGGTGAAGTCAGGAAGCCCTTATGCTCTGTATAGACTATTTGAAGGAACCAGAACCAATCCTGATTACTTGCTAGGGACCCTAACAAGTTATAAGAAAAGTTGTCACAGTGGAAAAGCAAACGGGTGAATATCCCTCTGGTTTAGGAGCGTGAAAGTCCTATAAAAATATGTGGATTCAGTTTATTTGAAAACACAAATTTGTGTAAGAAGACAAGTCCCCAGTCTTAATTTCTTCAGAGAGACTTTTTGGATATTTGACAAATAGCTTGATTTTGCCATTAAACTACTCATGTAGGGGCATGTTGCATCCATTCTGTCTGAGAAACACAACGAGCATGACGGATGTCCAATAAGTGTAATCCTTTTCATGTGTCTTCTCTCAAGACTCTAATCCAGGTTCCCTGCTGCAACTGCCAGGATATCACTGCCCTCGTAACGTTGAAGCACGAGAGAGTGATCTGCCAAAACAGACTGCCGTGTACATACTGCAACGGCCAAACAGAAATAAAATGATAAGGGCTGCTACTCTCACTCAAGAGTCCCAAAGTCCCACTCCACACAGTAGGCAACAACGCTTGTTCACTCGATTCCTAGCGCTCCCGTGTCTGACTGACCGAGGCAAAGTGATACATTCAAAACACACAAAGTGTATTCCCTTAGGGGAGAAGACTCCACCACCCACTCTCGAATCCGACATAAAAATCTGCCAGGTTTTCCACTAAAGATATCATGAAGAATGACACTATTGCAGCCATTTATTTATAGACACCTTGAGTATATGAGGGCATGTTTTCTTTCTACTGTATGTCCCTCTCCTGTTTGCCAACTAATGCCGACAGGGGAAAAGCCTGTAGCCAGCCGTCAACTACCAACCACAAATTATCTGTGTTTCCAGTGTGTGTCAGCCATTTCCCGGGAAAATGTGCATTTATGGCACACGGCTCAAATAAACTATAGGGAAGAAGGCTTTATCCAGCGAGCCGGCTGTCCAGCTGAGTGTCTCGCTATCTTGTACAATAAGTTGATGACACCTGTCCAGCAAGCCCATGATTGTGGCACTAAGAGAGAGATAGCAGTCCTGATCATTATTTCATTGTTTGTACATGCCAACATGAACTACGATGCAGCTTCTTTCTATTGATTTCAAATGGTCTGGCAAAAAAAGAAATCTGTTCGAGAAAAATGGCAATCCCAACCCTCATATATAAATGCCACCATCTGCTTAAAGGCAATAATTCAACCTTGTAAGAAATATTAAAAGCAGCAATTTTGACTTAATGTAAATTTGCCGAAGGTTACCTTTTTGTCTCCCTTGCAACTTGAGCCGGTAGTAAGTTTTCTCACAATGAGATGACCTATTTGGAGTGAAGAAATTGTGACTTTAAATTATACTTCAACAGGTATCATAACATTTCATTATTCTGGCCATGAAATAGTCGTAAATGAGATATGGTAAACATAATAGCCCCCCAGGCCCAATGTGAATTGGATTGTCTCCAATGGGGAAAGGAGGATGTTTATGTATGTGATGTGGGGTGTCCCCACCCCCCGCTGTAGATGATTACCACACCCCTAACTGCATTTTCCCTTCCCTGACACACCATCATAGACTCAATAGCAAAAACAATGTTACTGTATGTGAATTAAGTGCAATAGTGGTCATTAATATTTCATGGCGTCTATCAAGGTGGTTCGCTACACATACAAAGACAGGTTTGTGTATCCCAGCATGAATTTGACGGCCGTGGGCAGTTTCTCACACCATTATAGTTTCAAACTGGCAGTCACCATGTATCCACTGGACAAAACCTTAAAATGATTAACAAATCGAGAAGTTTATACTGTGCATAGATTAAATCAACCCCAGTGACTGCCAAAGCAGTCAGAGAAAATTTACCTTCCACAAGAAAACAGAGAAGCTGTTCGGGGCTATTAACTGTCAGAGATAAAAGAGTCACAACAAGTCAAATCTTCAATTAAAATCACTTTTCATATTTAACACTCTATAAATTCCCCTAGATATCCTTACACACAGTTTGGTTTCAAGCTATGTGGAAAGTAAGCTCTTCCAAGCATCTCAAATGATTTTCTTATGCTCCCATTTGGTCATGAAATCTGACTCATATTTTAGGTTTTGGATATCTGTGGGATCCACACCATTTTTGAGTCTGACTCAAAGTTATATAGATTTTGACACGCTCCTAGATTCATCTATGAAAAAATAATAATGATAAATCAGATATATCCCTGATAGATAAAAATGTAAGCATCTAATGTGCCGATGCTCAGAGTTTTCAAGTTTTTCTAAAATTGTGAAACAGTGTTTTCATCCATGCTTTAAAAGTTGATAAAAATGGGCTGAGTGTGTTAGTGAACAACAGTAGTAAGTCAACAATATACTCATTCATTGATGCAGTCACCAGAATGTGCAGGCTTTTTCCCTCTGAATCAGGCCTGCCCACAATCAAACTGGGTTCCTTGGTAGAAGAAAAAATGATGTTGCATAGAGGTGGCCGCAGCTCAGGAGGAAGAGCAGTCATCTACCAACCAGAAATCAGTTAATTAATTCCAAGTTTATATCTACTACATGCCCAAATGTCCTTGGGCAAAACACTGATCCCCATGTTGCATCTCCATGTGTCTATCGGGTAATGAATGTGTGACCTTCAAAAAACGATTGAAGGTCACCACAGATTTTCAGTCTATACACCTAAAAACCACCCACCAGAAATCTGGGTGTAGTGATGGACTAAGACTTAAACTTTTAAAAACACATTAAGGCAATCACAAAATCAGCCTACTATCACCATGAGAATATCTCAAGGAAAAAAGATCTGATGTCTCAGCAGGACCTGGAAAAACTAGTCCAGATCTCAAGTCTTCACACTGGCTGGCTGTCCATCAGAGGATAGACTTTAAAGTTCTGCTGCTGGTCTATAAAGCTCTGACTGGTAATCAGTGATCTCCTGACCCAGTATGAACCAACCAGACCCCTCAGGTCATCTGGATCCGGTCTTTTAAAAGTTCCCAGAGTCAGAACCAGACATGGAAAAGCTGTGTTCAGCTTCTATGCTCCACATGTCTGGAACAAACTCCCAGAAAGCCTCAGATCAGCTGAAACACCCAGTTTAAATAAATCCAGGTTAAAGAACCACCTGTTCTCAGCTGCTTTCGAATGAGTTTCAATTTTAAAAGTTCAAATTTGCACGGTTTCTTATACGCTTGATTTCTTTTTCCCTAAATTTTTGTTTTTCATTCTAAATTATGCTTTTACTTTTTAATGCTTTTTCTGCACCCCGTTGTAATGCTTTTAATGCTTTATGTAAAGCACTTTGAATTGTCTTGTAACATGAATTGTGCTATACAAATAAACTTTTTCGCTTTTGGCTCAGGTGTTTTTACTGTTAGTATGTGGTACTCTGCAGCGGCACTCAGTTTTGTTTTCTTAGAGCACACATTGCACTTTTAATTGTTTTTTGTCATTTAGTTTAACATCAGCATCAGTGAGCGAAAAGTTGGGTCATCGGGTCATTAACAAGCAAAGCTAATCTGAAATGATCTCTCAAAAAGCCACGAAAATAAATGTGAACAATTCTTTTTTTTTAAAAAAGAAAAACCTCTAACTATTGTGAAACAAATAAAGTAAGTTATGTCACCAGAAGGGTTGCCCACGGTTAAAATACAGTGGAATTAATGGTTCAAACTGGAAACTTACCTCTATGAGGAAAACGCAACTTTGGTGGACATCTACAAGAGAAGGAATTACTTAATTCTCTGGAAATATCTGGAAGACCATGTCATATTTTGGCAATGCCAGTCGGTCATGGGGTTTTTTCCTGGCGAAGACTGAAAACAGCAGATTAGTTGTGCCATTTTATTTCTTGTTTGGTCAAAAAGAATGTGCAGAGTTGTTTTTGTTCCATCTAACAATAAGCAAATATTTTTCAGTGGGAAAAATAATCATAAATAAATCATTAAACACTTTAATTGAGCTTTTCATTGTTACAAGTTTTTAATCTACCTTTTATTATTCAGATCCTTTGAATAAAACTGGAAAACAGAAATAAAAAATCAAGCTACTAATCCCAGGCAAATCATAGCAAAACCTTTCTTTTCTATGTTCTTCATAAAGTCAATGTTTATTAAGTATAGGGATTTATGTATAGGGAAAAGTGACCACAGGTCTGTTATGACAAGCGTGATTAATATTTTTTCCTTAAAGTCACGCTCCAACTGCCTATAATAATATCTATAAAAACACTGTTTTTCCAGGTCTTGGTGCAAAAATATCTCCTTCAACAAACTTTTCTTTCTTTTACCCCCCTTTTCATCTGTGCTCCCAAAAATATTTCTTTAATACAATATCTTCACATGCGAGTGTCAGATTTGAGACATTTCTAAGTAACCGAATGGCAGGTAGCAGAGAGCACATCTAATATAAAAAAGTACAGCTGGCAGTCTACTTAGAATCAGTGCATCTGTGTTTGGCCTTGGAAATGAATGGCAGAAACGTGCATCGGAAGCACCTCTACTGTATATAAATCTTGTATCCAAGGTCACATCTTCAGAATATCAGTGGTGTTTGTTTGGCTGTAATAGGTACTCGGAAGCTGAACAAACCGCTATCTTGAAGAGCTACTTCCTTGAACATTACATGATGTCTCCTGTGTGTTCCTTGAGTGCTCTCACTACACAAACATTTCCAGAAAATACTGGTGGAACCACAATACATTTCCAAATAGTGCAGAGGACAACAGAAATTACTTCCATCAAAATTTGTCCAGAATGTGAACGTGCGTCAAACTCGTCCATTGTTAACTCGTAAAATCCATACAAATAAGCTGAGCCATCCATTTTACACCAATTCTTCACAACTGGATTGCAGGTGCAACAATCTGAGCAGTGATCCCCAGACCTCTTGCTTCTAAGTCTCCTACCCCAGTATTTCTGGGAGCCCTCAAGATGTTGCCAAGCCATCCCAGAGATAATCTCTTTAGCGGGTCCTGAGTCTGTGCCTATGTCTCCTCCCAATAGGACATGTCTGAAATACCTCCTCTGGAAGGCGTCCAGATGGCATCCTGACCATATGCCAACCGTCTCAACTGGCTCCTATGATGTGGAGGAGCAGCATGACAACTCTGAACCCCTGATGATCGAGCTCCTCACCTTATCCCTAAGGGCCAGTCCTGCACGTCTGCAGGGGAAGCTCATTTCAACTGCTGTTGATTTACAATCTCATTTTCATTGTTATTACCAACGGCTCATGAGGGTTAAAACATAAATAGACTGGTAAATCATTTGCTTTGACTTTTGGCTTAGCTTTCTTTTCACAACAACAAACCAGTACAGTGTCGTCATCATATGGCAATTCAAGAAATAATAGTCAGAATGTAAGTTGTTAAATAGTCAATATCAATTTAAGAATTTTTGTTAAAAAGATACGCAGGATAAAAATGAATCTCAGGAAGCCCTCTCTGGCTCAATCACTGCTTTTCCTCTCCTCCTCCTCTGCCATCCTCCCCATTCTGATCCCTGTTATCTATTTGATTGACCAAACCCTTTAATCACATAGCTATCTAGAGGATGGATATGGCAGTGGCTAGATAATTAGCTGCTAGATAATGGATGCCTTTTTTTCCAACAGCGATCCTCTTCTCCCTCGTTCACTGGTCATTCCTGAAACAAGTTTATAGTTAATTGACTATTCATCACACGCCATCTGATGCTTGCTGTGAGTTGCTTTTGCCAGCGCTCCACTTTCACCTCCCTGAATACAGATATACAAGCACACAAAGATGGGAAAGAGACAGCCGGCTCACAGTAAGCATTAATGCACAAATACATGATTGTATACAAAAACAAACACAGAATGCAACACATCGACCTGTATAAGTATAAGATTTACACATAAGCCATCACATGTACGTTCAGCCTGAATGTAGCCTCTAACTTGGTCAGTTTAGACCTTGATTGTGTGATGAAAAGCAGCATAGAAAATAAACGAAAATGAAAAAACATAGCACATGTAAATGTATATGACCTTTTTTACATGTTTAAAGAACAGATGTAAACATACAATTATACAGATGCCAAACCTAATTGCTGTGTAAAGATTTATGTATTTTGGACTGAAGAAAATAAAAGTTTTGAATTGCTGTAAAGAACAGTATTCTCTGTAAGTTATTCTGTATCTGTATTTAGTATGCTAGTTTGAAAACTGAGGAAAACCACAAAATAAGAGGACCTGTCAGAGTCCTCTAGACTCTTAAAAAGAGTTTTCAAAATGACTTAGGCCTACTAAACATTAGGGGTGTAAGAAAATACTGATATACTGATTGATATATTGCAATATTTTGAGTTGCAATATCGAATCGATATTCTAAAGTATTGTATCTATATATTTTTGTTCTTTTTACAGTTTACTGTATATTCAACGATTAACAGTGGTGGTTAATGTTTATGTTGCATTAAAAAAACTGACTGCTAGTTGGCAGCAGACATTTCAGTTGAAAATCGAAATATCACAATATTTCACAGGTGTTTGTGGAAAATCCTCCTAACTTTGCACAGCTCACCACTGGTTAAAAACGGGATGATGCAGCCCCTCCCAGTAGCTTACAAAGTGGATGTTAGCGCATATTTTGGATTCAAAACAAAAGAAAGCAGTAAAAACTGTGACAAGAGCTACACAGTCTGTAAAATCTGCTGCACACGTGGTTAGAAACCATGACGACGTAGTGTTAAAGGCTAACGTGAAACAGATTGATATGCAGCTAAAAAGAAAAATTTAAGAAATTTACTTTTGGAAACAACTAGCGACTTCATCTAGTGCAACTACAATAACTTTTCCTTGTTTTTAATTTTGTTTGTTGCTTTTGTTTTTAGCCTCTGTGAGGCACTTTGTGTTACTTTTAAGTATGAAAAGTGCCTTATAAATAAAATTTGATTTGATTTGATTAGTGTGTTGTTTCATTTGCAAAGATGCACCAAACAATGTACAAAAAATTACTTATTGTTATAAATATTACATATCACTTGTTATAAACTTACTGTACATTTTCTCAAGTAAAAAGGTTACTGTGGTAGGTTTAATTTTACTAGAGTAGATGTTTTCCCCGCTTATTTTTACTTTTAGTTAAGTACAGTGTTTGAATACTTCCTCCATCACTGGCAACTAGAAGAGGTTTTTCTCATTATGAAGCAGATGTTTTGTCCAAAGATCTTTCATCAAGACCTGCAGTTTCTGCCATCAGGCAAAACAGAATGACATTCACACTTTCCCCAATTTAAGTGTGCCACTCTGTGGAAAGCTATGGGATAAATTGCCTCCTAATCAGGCAGGTGTGCTGTGAGGACTCTGGGCGTCAGAAGGCTTTAGATCATTCCATTTATTACCAAGTTGATTTAATCACCGCTGCCCGCTGATTTGATGAATTGCTCTAATAAGGCGCTTGGTGAATTGTTAATCTTGGGACCAAGACAAGGCATTCAGAAAGTCTTTTAATACTGCCGCACAGATAAATAATTGCTACCATTAAATGTGAAAGAAACATATGGAGACAATAAGCCAAAACAAGGGTGAGTTACATTTGTTAGAAAGATGTCAAGAAATTACTTTGACTGTATACTGGTGTCATTGAAAGTTCAGTGAGGTTTGTGTAATCAGGAACACATCAGGACAGCAGCTCGTTACCTTTACCCAATCATCCAATTTATCACCGGAGCACCCAGCAAAGGACAGCATGTCCAAGGTTTTATGCTCCAAATACACTTTTTTCATGCCTAATTTACACATTCAGATGATTAATGAAACAGTGGTTGTTGCCACATGAGCTCCTGTATCTGAGTGTGCGCACATGTGTGTGGGTTGCGCTCAGGATCTAAAACAACCTACTGAACATGTTGAGAGATCATGCAGAGAGAAAGTCGTGTGGGATGGCAGAGTTCGTTCCCATGTGCCCACCTCAAGAGCATCAGAGGCACATGGCACAGGAACACACACTCATTTATTTATCTAATAGGAAGCTTTGTTACAACCTGTATTTATACATTGTACTTTTTTCACTTTAATTCATTGTTTTGGTGTAGTTACAATGTGACGGGTTGACATAATTAATTTTCTATTTGATCTGTTTTTCAGCAAATGTATCTGGATTCACAGGCATTATTTACAGCAATTAATCATGCATGGGCTCTTTTGCTTTGAAACAATGCATCTGCCCCAGTTTGTTCACATGGGAACTGTTTGGATTTTCTGTTTGTCCTTCTTAATCAGATTGAAGTTATTCTCTGGAACTTGCTGTTATTCTAAAATTGGACTGTGTGTCTGTATGTGTTGATTCAAGATTGTTTTGAGGATGACAAAATCATTGCTCTCCTGTCAGATTAAACGGGTGTTATGCTAAAGCATTAAACCTGTAGGCTTTGGCGAAAACCTGTTACATCTTGTCAATATTCTATTAATTTATTCCCATTGAGGTATTTTGCAATTAGTGACAATAATCTCAATCAAAGAATGTCAAACTCATACATACTTTATATCATTGCCAATACCAATGAGGGAAACACGTCAGAAGGCATAAGATATTTGTTTTCAATAAACAGTGCTTACTACTACTGTTTTCCACTGGACCAACACTGGACCATGTATTTGCTTGATAAGGCTACTGGAAATCTTTGGTGGATGCCCTTTTTACACCGTATCCTGGCACCCTTACATGTTTTACCATTTTCATTATCAATCAACAATTACTATCATGAAAAAGATGCAGCTAATTAGACAGTTGTGACAGTTGATGGTCCTGTCAGTATGTCTTTGATTGATGATGCGCCCTGGCTACTTGGCCATGGGGATGTCCCATTGGTTGAATGGTTAGCACGCATGACTTTCACCCGGGAGTCTATGGTTCAAACACCGCCCAGGCCCTCCTATCACCCTGCCACACAACCATTAAATTCTTAAATTATTATTACAAAAAAATCCTACTTTGCTAGCATGCGCTGTTGTGATCACGTAGGCTCTGCATGCTTGTTCCGGGCGCTGCTGGATAGAAAAGCTGGAACGGAGTTCAGAGCGGAACGGACCCTAATATCAGAGATTTTAGTTCCAGTCCGATATAATCTGATACTGTTTTTTATTTTATCTTTTTTTATTTTTTTATTTATTTATTTTTTCCTCCGATACTGTTTTTTTGGTCAATATCGGACTCCGATATTGATATCGGATCAGGACACCCCTACATTAAATACACTGCAGCTTATTCTTCTTTATTCCTTTTGCTGGTCACATATGAGCTATACGGCACAACACTGCCCCCAGGATTTCTGTTGCTACTACTCCATTTAGCTACACATCCACAAGCTCTCGGGAAATGGACTGAAATACACACAAAATGAACACAAGGATGGACCGAGGGCTCCATCCATATGAGTTTTTTAATTGCAAGGAATGAGTAATTACCTCTCAGGGCATGGCAATTTGTTTTTGTTTTAGAGATGTCTCCAAGAAGAAATGCCTTTGGTTGTGAGAACAAGTTGACCATTTTCATCTTCCCTAAAGCCCCAGCCATGCCGGATTACTGGATTTATTTTGTCCTGGCCAGCAATGCAGTAGTGAAAATGTTGGATTTGTCCGCTACATTTCACGGACGACTGTTTTATGAAGAAAGTCCAGTACAGTGCTGGCTTCGCTGGGAGACTGAAGCTAAATATTGAGGCTGTTCCAACTTTTAAAGGGCATGACTGTGAGCCTCAAGTGACAAGTTAAACTGTTTCAAATATCTGTGTTGTGTTGGTATGAGGTGTACGAATTAATTCTAGAGCATCCGGGGAATATTGAGTAAAAAAGGCAGCAAAGGAGGCTCAAAGTTCTTTTTGCTGATACATTTATTTCACTTGGGAACAGAAAGTGTCCATTTCCTGCCTCTACAACTGATAACAAGCTGCCAATATCATACTTGAAAACAACAGGTTTTTCTATGCTGATGAGCTGCAGTAACCTCCCTGATCATTTGTACACGCTCATAAGGCACAATCACCATTTCCTTTGCCTCCTCAGCAAACCTTCAGGAATTCAACCAATCAGAAGAAACTTTAGCCAAATCCTCTAGTTTTCAAGATGACACTTACCCCAGAGAGAAAGTGCTCCTTCATTTTGAAATAATTACCAACTATTTGGAGTTATAATAGGTGCCAAGCTTATCTAGTGGTACCCAAGATTAATGAGTGGAAATGATCATCCCAGGTCCACTTTAATCAAGTCCCACATGCAATTTTCCTACCAGTCGCTTCTATAATATAACAACTAAAAACATATTTCATTATATTTTCATAAGTCTTGTATGACCTCTAATTTGAATAGTCTCTAATTCTATTGGGCATCAGCGTACACAGCGTACACAGTAGACTCATCCAGTAATTTACAGCACAGTGCAAAGGTTCCTCCATAACAGTGGCTTCTGTATTCATTTGTATCTTTATCCAGTGTAGCCTGTTTAGGAATGAATGTGCATTAGGTTTAACTGGGTTTTCATGATGAAACAACTCACATAAGAAGTATATCATGTACTGTATGTTCACTCAGTGACGAGTGAATTAATATGATCTGTGTTACTGATTCAGCTTTGCTCTTCAACAGATGGAGCAAAATCTGGAAAAAAAATTGAAATGACTTCTGCAATCCCAAAGCTTCTTAGATAATGAATATCATTTTGATTTAAACATGACTGAACCTGAATATCTATTTTTTTCTTAATTGTTGAAATTTTTGGGTTTGAGCTATGGTTGAAATTAACTTTAGTGAAATAATTTAGTGAAATACAGTTTCCACAGTAAGAAAGCATCAGTTTGACCTCATATGCATGTAACTTGGGTTAGGTTTACCTATTTTACACTTTTTCACACCGCCCATCCATCTTCTGTCATTGCTGAATTTTTTTTAAAGATATGTCTATGTAAGTCATTTATATCCACTGAGTTGGTACTGATGTCAGAATGGTGAAGTTGTGCACTCTAGAGCATGCGTGACACTCATATTGTTGTAAAAAGTAAAAAAAAAGAAGAAAAGAAAAGAAGACATTGCTCACTGACATTGTGACCCAGTAGAATATGAAAAGCATCCTCTGAATGCAAATGTAAAAGTGATGTGACGTTCTTCCTTAGTCATAAGGAGAGAGCAACTATATGCATTTTTAAACATGGGCCCAAAACACTTGAGTGACTTTCTTGGACAGCCAAACATCCTTGCTTTTACATGGCTCTCAGGCGCATACGGAAACATGCAATCAGTCTCACAGGAACACGTCGCATGAAAACAAATTCACATGTGGCCCCCCATCATGCTGTGTTGTCATCTCCCTCCTTCTCTATTCAGTACAAGAACAAATGTTCCTTGAACTCTCCATAACCTCTAAATGATACTTGACACAAACAGACACTCACCTTCAGGAACAGCAACACACACCTATACTGTGAGGTGACATGAGTCATACAGGGAAGGTAACATCGACATCATAGAGGGATGGTGGGGGTTCCTGTTCTCACGTCTGCCTCTATGTTGACCTCTCTCTATGCTCTGACCTCTCAGCAGTGA
>JAPMNP010642234.1:8536-19728 GCA_029874935.1 Atherina boyeri | reverse complement strand
AAATACGAGAAAATGAACATGTAGTTCCCAGACCACGTCTCATGAGCTTTGTCTCATGACGTGGTCTGGCGATAGCGAGGCTAAAGTTAGATGACAAAAAAAACAGCAAAAAGTAGTCTTCAATGATTCCACATAGAAAACAACAATGAAATCCCCACCGTGCCACTGAGATGTTAAAAACGACTTGGATCAGTGACTGCATCAGTCCCACTGTGACTTTCACCTGAAGGTAAGCGCTCCTCCAGCTCATTCCATTCGTCTCCAAAGGAACAACCCAACTAAAATGGAGGAATTGATGCCACTTTGCTCACCAAATTGGAGACAAAGTATAAAAGTGTTCCTACATGAGAAAAATAAATAAATCAAAGCTTGTTAACAAAATGCTGCACACTGGTGAATTAAAAGGAGGGTACCAACATGTTGGCATGAAGAGGAAGAGGACGGAGGCAGCAGTCAGTCAAGAAAGAAATCCCTGAAGGAAACGCAAGCGTGACCTCACACCAGAAGAATGTAAGATGTGGTTTAATTGATTAGACGACCACATGATGGAGGTCTTGAGTAAAGCTTCAGGAAGAGGGGTCTGTTGTTTTTTTTTTTTTTAAAGAGAGGGTGGGGGCAAAGGGTGCTGACTTGTAGAAGGCAGGTCAGAGACCTGTAGGCTACTGACTGTCAGGAATTCATCCACAAAGACCTTCCTTTCTAATACATTCACATTAAATGACAGCTAAGCATGATCCATGATGACAAGACAGAGCAAGGGTCCTTGTAGGAACATAATGTAGCTTGGCTTTGAGCATTTTTTCTCCTCACTCTCTTTCTATAGCCATCTCAAAATCTATCCTCCTTGGAGTCTTTTTTTTGGTGCTCTTCATTCACAGTTTGCACATTCCTGTGCAGGTTGCTTACACGTCTTGCGGCATGATGGATGACATGAGTGTCACACCCCAGCAGGTGACATGTCTTTAATTGCTGCTTGCAGTCACACATACAGACACCTTGAACAGATGGAGTGGCAAGGTTTGTCTGGCAGATTACCTTGTTGGTGGTCGGAATGAACTCAATGCCCACTGCTCGTCTACTTTACACAACACCAACTGTCCTCTGCGGGGAGAATCAAAGTCACAGATGGATATGCTATCGTGAGCCCCATGCTAAATCTCTTTCTACTCATCTGCCTTGTATGAGGTATTCATATCCCTGACATTTGGTTTGACATCAAATATCAAATTGATGTCACAGGGATTTGATATTTTCTGCTTATACCTTTCTTTTCCAATGTGACAAGCTGCTCAGTTTCTTCAAGTTTTCTTAAGAAAGCTCAAGGGAGAAAAGAATGAGGGGAGAGGGGAGAAGAAACCCAAGAAGCCTGCCACATGCTTGTCAATACTCCAATCACAGTCAATTCTCCAGAGACGGTCAAGAGAGACTAAGGGAGCATCACTATGACAACCCTTAGACCCCAAATTCAGCACTTCAAAGGTGGAGAGGCATCCCACTGAGAGAGGGGGAGACCACCTCCTGCAGTCATTTACATCTCATTAGAAAAAAAACTGTCTTTTAACAATGAACACACAAAAGCATACGCCCACATTCTGATATGTGCATGCTTTGGTATCTGCTGCAACTCATTTTATTTTATTAGACAACACATTCATTTCAGTCATCATTCAATCAGCTTCTTTTTTCCGAAGTATGGCTGTATAATAGTTGAATGTCTTTGATTTCTTATTTTTCTCCAAATGCCTAAAGAGTAAGTGAAATATTTTACTCCACTTAAAAGTAAAAAAGCACAAGGGTGGCTCCATTGTTGATAACAAAAGGCTTCAGCTTTCTCCGGTGTGAGTCAATGCATACAGAATAGCATAGCGCACCAATAAAGATCAGTGATAACAACTCAGCAGAGTAAATTAACACACTCCACATGAAAGCACTTTTTTTGTCATCAAATTCATATTTCATTTACATTCATTTACAGTGGATTGTGTGTTGTACACATTACATTTACATGGGCTTGTCTTCTTCATGTTTTTTCTAATTAGCCATTGGTACAATTTTGGATAATCAATTTGACACATCTGTTTTTTTTGTGTCATGCTATGATGTGTTGTACCTTAGGACAACCCATTGACTGTTTAATATACTGGACACAGCCTCCTGTCTCGTTTGTTTAAAATAGAATTGAAGCCAAATGGGAGGTTCCAACTATTGCCATCTTGGCAGCGTCACACGTCTCGTCACGCCCAGAAAATACAAAAATGGGCAAAGAGGTGGAGCTGAGAGGGGGGCTGTGAGTGGGGAAGCAGATGATTGACACGTAGCTGCCTGTAGCTAAGAGCAAACCCAGAGCTAAGTGGAGCAAACAGACGTAGTCGAGCTAAAGCTAACGCACGAGTGTTAGCCGGCAAAAAACCAAGGTTGTGCTTGTCTGCACCACTCTGCCTCTTCTTGCCGACCGATTTCTCAGGAAATTTAAAAGCGGGTGCAAGCCGCGAGCCACCAGCCCTAACAACCGCATCTGTCACCTGTCAATCAATAGGACAAGCCCCTAATTTTGTGCAATTTCAAGATTAAATAGCATCTAAACTGATGAGTTATGAAAACATTCACCACTGTCACAGTTGTCACGAAAGTAAATTTGACCTATTAAACCTAAATGGATTTTTTTACCAGGCTGTAAACATGTTTCTTTCTGCTGTGAAGACTGAAGCTGATGTTTGACTTTTTTAATATGGGAGTCTGTAGGGATTTGCTTTGTTTTGGAGCCAGCCCCTGGTGGATGAGGGGGAGACTGCGATTTTTAGCACTTCCGCATAGGCTTCAACTTTCACTGCCGGAAGTTGCCCCTTGGGACAAACCCAGTTTTGGCTATCCTGTGCTTGGAAGTCATGCATTGTATTGCGAACATATCACAACGTCACTCAGTTTTCATTAACATTTATGGTTATGTTTTCTCTGGATCTCCTCTCTTTTATCTCCATAAGCGTTTCACATACTGTAGCTGTTTCATCAGGTCTATGCTGGCATGACAAAGCAGCCCAGAGGGAAAACTTTAGCGTCAGTTTCCAATGTACCAGTTTAACACTCCAAAGCAACTGGATCATGATCTTTACAGTTCATTTGAACTGAGTTCAGTTCAAAACCATTTTATTTGTATACAATCCACAATATGAGTTCCCAAAGGAACCTTACACAGAGGGAAAGCCACCAGTTTCCTTTGAGCAATAACAGGGAGACATATTTTAAACAGGAAGTTGTATCCGGCAGAACCTGATACATACTTTTGTTTTGACTGGTAAGTGTGATCAGGCAGCAACAGAGACACAGACAACAACCTTACCATAACCAAGTAATTCTGGTGAATTTAATCAAACTAAACGGTGAGTGAAAAAGAAAAACATAGAAGTGAAAAACTTTATAGTCCACTCTGCTCTAGAATGGATTATTTTGATTCCTCTGATTTTCTCATTTGTCCTTCTAACTCCGTAGGCTATAAGCGACATTTTTATTTATTAATACGTTAATACTCCTTAACGATATTTGTAATATTGACTCCTCTAATGTGTCAAGGTGCCATGTTGCCATGGGAACCCTTCTGTATCTCAGAGATGACAAAGCAGGATATATCTTAAATTATAATATTGTAAGCACCATCTGTTTAGACACTATACTCCATGTAGTTGTACCTGTACTTACTGTGAGCAATGGGAAAAAAATTAAGTCAAATCAAATCTATATTTTGTATATTAATATGTAATATGTAATGTATTTATGTAACTACTGCCACTATCTACTAGATGATCGCAACATGGTTACTTAGTAATGGCACTGGTGTTCACTGACACCACTGGGTTAAGTAGAAATAGTTAAGTAAAATTTTAGCTTTTTGTAATTCAAATCAATATTTCTATTTGGATTCTTTTCCCCATCCTATTCCTCTACATCATAGGTTGTTTGACGGCTCAAAATACAAGTCACTTTATAGGCTGAGATCAATGTGTGCTTTGAGATTACTTTGTTGTGAATTGATACTATAGAAAATAAAGCTAAAAAACATAACTGAATGCTGTGAAATACAACATGGACATAACTTTCGTATTGATGTTTTGCTTTCCTTTTAACTTACAATCAAGGTTCTTGACACATATGTATAACCATGAGCCCTTAATGCTACACGAGGGTACAGGAAAGCACAGGAGGAAAGAATCCCTCATCACAAAGACAAATAGATTTTTTTGGGCGCTGATAGCTTTGTAGGACAGCCATTTTTTCTGGATCTGGACTGCTGACTTCCTGTTTAGGCCAGGGTTCAACAAATCACCGGCGCTATCATCAAAACAGTGCTAACTACTCTACTTCCTGTCAACACAAACATTCACCTAATTTACGACATTTGTTTCCTTCTTCTTGCTTTACAAGGAAATAATTTTTCCCCTTTCTTCCCCTCTTCTTCTGTTCTCCTTTCTTCTTCTATCTTCTCCTCAACTCCGTCCTAGTTCTCGTAAGTCATGCTAATCTGACTGGAGCAGACTGACAGGACCGAGCATGTTTGCAGGAAGTTAAACGTTCCATTTTCTTTCTCCTTCAAACTGCACATTGATGATCTCAGGGGTGATATATCGACCTGGAGGCTGGGAACCCAACCCTCAAGGAGGAATGCATTTAAACACTCACATACATTCACACAAATGCACACATACGAACACACAGAAGGCCTTTCCTGCCAGAGGTGTTGAAATGCTTGTAAGTCTTGAAATGCCAGTTGAGACGCTAAGCTTCCCTTTCACACACTGTGCAGCCAGAGACAAGAGAGCTGACAAATGGATGCGCTGAAACATATTAACCATCTCCCTTTGTGCACGGACAAACATTTAGTCTGGCTAATGACCCCTGAGGATCAAAACAAATGCAGGGAGATAAAGACGGGTAGAGGGAGGAGGAGGGGAATGCTAAAAAGAGCTCATTGACCTCCAGAAGGGCTAAACAGGGTTCACCAGGGCCAGCGGCATGTTTGGTTATGTGGGTTATCTGTATATGAAGTAATATGAAGAGGAAGTGAAAGAATTAAAGATCCATTCTTAGACATGAGGGCGCTGCTGAGGATCACTGCATGGAGCACAGTGTGAGGTGAAGACAAATCCAAACAAAGGCTTAAGGTATCACCGTCTCCATCGGTGTTCATCTACAAACAAGTCACTTAGCGTACGCTATCTTGTTCCTTTTTGCCCCTCCTTAAACCCACATTGACTGTTTATCTCAAGTTATCATGCAGGTAATGTTATGATTACACAACATGTATTACACGTCAGCTGTTATCAGTCTTCCTATCAAACAGCTGCACTAACCCGAAAAGGAAGATTACTTGAGTTAGAGAACAGATTCGTCAAGGGGAAATGCNNNNATGCTGCACTGGTGACTTTCAAATACAATACAAATACACAAAGTGGCCGATTGTTTTTTTTCTTTTTGGTAGAATCTAGTCGGAAAACAAATAAAATAAGCTACATTAACTGTTTTAAGCACATGCTGCAGCATGTTATACTGTCATACCGTCATATTCTTTATTGTAAACTTTTTTTTCTTCTTTTTTTTTTTTTTTTTTACAGGATCTTCCATTTTTGTCCACCTGACAAATGTCAGCTAATATTAGCTGTTTTCATAACTTTCAAAACATTTTTTCTTCATTTTGTCAACAAAGTATAATAATAATAATGATAATAATAACAACAACAACAACAACAATAATAATGATAATGATAATAATAATAATAACTGTTGTTTGTTGTTCTGAGATGAATGCAGATTACAGAGCTGCGAAATTGAACCAAAACTATTCAGTCTGGACTCGTTAAAAAAAGGAATAAAAAAAAAAGACCTGAAAGACAAGCAGCGTCGGTGCATTTGTCATGTCAGGTTTTAAAATGTTGTAGGAAACAAAATGAAAATTAGACACAAGTTTTGAATGAATATACAAAGCTGAGTCATGTTACAGTCTAAGTCATATATTTAAATTTCATTGCTAAGCAGAATGATCATGGCTTCTTCTTTGAACAAGAAGTCATAAATAAAAAAGGTTGTATTCTTCACAGAGGAAAAATTAGATCTTTATTTTCATTAGGAATGTTGTGATAAATATTTCTTAGAGACTGTTGACCATTGGCTCCTCTATAGAAGTATAAATGCTTGATCCTTTGACAAAGTGTCATATATTTTCATTTTTGTTGCTTGTGAACTTACTCACCAAATTGACCTTGAAACGCTGTTGTCTTCTAAAGAAATACACAGACCAAATCAAGACATTGTAAAAAATTGAGGATTATTTTAGTCCATCAATCTTTTCTAATATGATACTGTGATGCTCAAAAATGTGATCCTTAAAGAAACTTATAATGACTAAGCATCAGAGAGCTGTACACTTAAGGATTTCTCGTCTTATCAGTTGAGAGTTTATTTAACAGTCTGCGCTCCAATGTGTGTAACAGACCCCCGTGTCAGTTAAATAAGGCTTCCTTCCCCTGATTCACAACTCCACAAACTCACCAAAGCCTCCCTTTTTTTCAGAAAAAGCAACAATGGGCCCATAAAGCTGTCAAGACAAAACTGAATTTATGTGCAACACTTTAAACAGCCCAACGTTTCTCCCAGGGCGAGTCTGGAGAGGTTTTAGAAATGGGTGGAGTGGGGCTTGAGGGCATATTTATGTATGATAGTGACCAACCAGCTCAGGACCAATGATAAAGGAGCTGAGACGATCAGATCAGTCAGATCAGAAAGACTGGATTGCTTTGCTGAAGCTCACGCTTCTAATCCATCACTGACATTGATTTCCAATTGATTGTCATGCCTCCTAATGACGTTCACCTTCAGGGCTAAGCTTATTGATCGATGGTCATGGTTTGATCCATAACTTGTTATGTGATCTATACAACAACAGTGACACACGATTACCTCCCATTTTACGCTCTAATGGGAACTCCTGACTGCTGCAAATGATCAATAGAATGAATGAATAAACAGAAATTCCTAATAGGGCAAATTCAAATAAAGTCTTGAACATCTAGTCCCCATTGAAAGTCACACTTGGGTCTGTCATCCCCGTACAATTATGAATTTAATATCTATACTTTCACTTCAGGAAAGGATGAGAAAACTTGCATATCTCTGTCCATCTGAAAATGTTCCCACACAGTAAATTCCTCATTTTCATTTGCATGATATCTCTTAACGCATTCTTCACCTGGTCTACAGTTATGCAACCTTACAGTTAATGTAACCTGTTCTTCCTTCACAACAGCATTTAAAGAAACCATTTGAACATTTAACATGAGCTCATATGACATTATGATTATACAACAGCTTTTCTTATTTTCCACAACACATGTAATGAGACAATAGGCAGCATGGTACTATAAAATATTCCAAAGCTCATATGAAAATATTTCTTGAGCAGAAATTGCTTTTAAATGTATTCTCAATGTCCTCCGAACATATTTTGCTGCTGGGACAAAAGAATAATAATTCTGAGTGGAATGAATTACACTTCAAATTCCGGCAATAATACACAGAGGCATTACTCAAGTGGAAAAAAGTGGTGTTTATGTGCTCCATGTATCATCTGATGTGCCTCTTTAATTGTACAGGGAGGACTGTAGACATACTTAGACACAGTTTGAGGACAAGATCTAACAAGACAGCACCCACTTCCTTCACACAGGCATGCTTTTGGCACATAGAAAATCCAATATCTAAAGGCCAGAATACTTCCTGAACAAGTTTATTCTTCCCAAAAATAGACTTGATGGGAAAATGCTCCCCAAAATAAGCATGAAAAAACAAATGTATTAATAAGCACATTATCATATTAGTTAATATTCAAAACAACTTCATAATGGTTTAAAATTATTCTCGTTGCTGGGGCTGTTTGGTGGGGAATTGCTAGAGAGCTCCAAAAATTCCTCCGAGCTTTGTTGCAACTTGCGTTTTCTTTTCTCTACATCTCTTGCAAAATCGTGATGAAGTCATAACTGGCAACAATATCAAAATGAAGAGCTTCTTTTCACCTGAATCATTCATTGCCTCAGGCTTGTGAACGTTTAGACTGAAAACTTCCGGTCCAAATCCAAATCAGACTGATTCCAAGCAACATGGTGACAATGTCAACAATGTCAATTCATCCTGTCCAAACTTTGTGAAAAGGTAGAATTAAACCTTGTGCTAAATAGACTTTAAAAGCAATTTTTAATTGTCACGCAAGCATCAATCACATTTCACACTGTCCTTAACTAAACAATGTCAAGAGACAAACAAAAAAAATGATTGATGCAAGACGTTGAAGGGGGGACTGAAGCTGATGTTTGACTGGGTGGCTAATGAGTGGCTTTAGGGATAAAAGTGAGCGCCTGATTAGTACGAGGTGAGGTGAAGGTGAACGGGGTGGGAAGAGGCTCCACTGTGTTGGTGTGGTCTGTGGGTGGAGGGTTTCGCTGGAGCAGAAATGTAATGGAGTGGATCATGGACAAACATAGCCCCTTCATGGAGCTGGTTTGTTTGAGGAGAAGATGCCACTGTGGAATCTGACTTGACATGATTAAAGAAGAGGAGACTTAATGCCTTACACAGACTGACTGCTGTGCAGGTTAATGTATGGAACATGTAAGACCCTGCTAAATTTATTTAAGGATTTTCCGACTCTTTGATGTTGTAAAATGTTTGACTTCACTAAATACACCTTCACTAAATAACTTACTTCACTAAATACATGTTGAAGTACTTACAAAAGCAGCAAGTTTTTGCCTGATAATGGAAAGTGTGCTGCACAATCACACACTTTATCTTCAGTATTTTAAAATTAGGCCAGTGAGTTATCTTTTTAGAAACTTCCTTCTTTTAATTGACAAGTTATATTTCCACATTTGGCCCAAAAAAGTTTAATAGATGCAACTTCTCCTTGTTTCTTTGGGGCATTTAAAGTCATCCGTCTGCATAAAACAATAATCAGCACAATTAACCGTGCCAGGGCAGAGTAAATTACACCCTTGTATTTGCTTGCCTAATTTAATTGGTTCTGCTGCAGCACTCATTCTGTTTACTTTACAGAAGCATGCTGGCAAATGAAAACTGTCAGCAGTCATCAATACACGCTTAAAAGAAATCTTATATAGACTGGAAACACTGACATCTGGGAGTTGCAAGATAAACATGATTGGGTCAACCGTGAGTTGCCACCTCAAATCTTTGATTTTAGCCCTTTTTTTCTGGTGAAAGGTGACTCTTTTCACTTTTAGAGACAGTTGCTTAAGTTTAAAACAACAGCCTAATTTATAAAACAGGCAGAAGAATTCAGACGGGCTGCTGTTATTTTGCTTGTGGGGACAGAAATACTTGATCTGAGAGCCTCGAGTCATGTTGACACAACTCATCTGGGCTTTTGGAAAAAGTTAGAACTTCTTTTTTTTCCCTTCAGATGTAGAAAATCCAGCTACTATTTGCTCTCTTAATTCAAAACAAACCATGAGGATATCTGTTTTGTTCCAAGGCCACAGTCGGTTTAGTTTAACACCCCTTGAAGTTGTGTAAGAAAATATGGAAATATGAAAATGAATCATAATCTCATTAAACATGTGTTGACTGGTCTTTGCATAAGAAGAGATTAATTGAAAGGGTGTAACACTGACATTTATCCATTTTGTTTGGCATCTAGACTTCAATGCATCATCTCAGTGGAGTAGTGACATGAACAAATGAAGGGGATAGGATAAATAGGATAGTAGGAAATACCCTACACATGTGGAAGACTATATATGCTGGTGGTAGATGGGAGAAAAGATGAGGTGATAACTACTTTGCATTAGGCTCCTCTGGTATCAGAAGGTGGTAGAGATGGAGAGATGGTGGAAAGTGCTGGTGTCAAAGCTAGCGGGGAAATGACAAAATAAACATCAGATAATCAGGGCAGACATGAGGTAAAATATCTCACTTAATGAACTCAAATTTAAGCATCATAGTCACCAAATGTAGCAAATATAATTCAAAATATGTATTTTAACTTGACCATAATCCAACTAAATTAGATCTAAATATGACAGTTAAACTACCAATAAAGTACTGTTACAATAGTATTTTGTACCGCCTTTTTATGTAAGGTGTCTTGTTCAAGAGTTGTTCATTCAAGCTGCCTTGAAAGGGGAATCGGAAGGAAACACATCACCAGTGAGCCAAATATTTTGTCTCTCTTGAAATGAGGAAGTCGTGTGCAGTACTGATGTAAATAAATGGTTAATTTCCAGACAAAGCTCCGTTAAATCAACACATGCAGAGTATACAGAAGGCATAACCCTAATGTTTTTAAGCACTCTACTGTATTTATTTCCAATTGCCTCAAAGAGAGACTGCACACAATATACAGCTTCTGGGCCCTATAACAGGTGACTTGTGATCATTTGGTGACTGCATCTACACACTCTGCTGCATAATGAAAGCCCTCTGTGCCACAGATTGTTTAACCTGAAATAAATCACGACATCAGTAGACATGTACACATCCCGGCTGAACGCTCACACAGACCCAGGCACAAAATGCAAGCACAACGATGTGCGTGCTGTCTGACTGAACACAGCCAGTCCCGATGTCACCGCAGCAGATTTTACTCACAACATGCTTGTGTTTGCACGATCCACTGGGGTGACTTATGAATCTTTTATCAAAACTGGCCTAATTGCTTAACCATCCATGTCCTGGTCCAGAGGTGAATGGTGGGAGGGAGGATGGGCACACCATAACCGTCATAAAAACAACAAGCAAAGAGGCCAGCTTTGCTCCACCTCTGACAAGTCTGCCTTTCTCGCTACATCTAATTTCATTCATGTGAGGAGAATCACAATGAGAGCAAGGCTTCTTTCACAAAGGAAACTGTGTAATTAGCTACAAACTGAACAATTTAAAGATGAAGTTGACCTTTCCAGGGGGAGTGTTTTTGTACTTCTTCGTTGCCTTTTGAGCTGGCAAACATCTAAACATCTAATTTCAGAGGAAATCAGTGTGTGAACACATGCAGTATTTTGAACGCTCTCATCTCAATAGGCATAACACCAGGCTGACAAACTCCATGTAACAATATTAAGTTATTATTGTTTTTCTTTGAGCATGTTGTCTGATTCTCTACAGAAAATAAGGAGTATCAGGCTCTAAAGCTTCCT
>JAPMNP010642215.1:0-13634 GCA_029874935.1 Atherina boyeri | reverse complement strand
TTTACTGGTAGGCAAGGAGGGTGAAGTGTCTTGCCCAGGGACACAACGACAGATTAATTTTGCCGGGAGCGGGGATAGTTGAGTGTCAGTAAATGTGTATGAAGGAGAATTTATTTAAAAATTTACTCCTTGATCTGGGTTTGTTGTCAGTGACTTATATGTACTTTGCAGTACCTATGTGTGCAAAGATTATGTGAAAGAAACTTGTGAGTTAGGATGTCTTATAATATCTAATGAAACGGTTACTTTTCTCCGTCTTCAGTGAGTGCTTTTGTAACATGTTACCCTAAACTGGAATTGAACTTGTCCTGATTGAATCCCAGTTCTTGTCACTAATGCCAGAAATGAAGATTTGTTCATTCTTCTTTGCACGATTTGAACTACCTTTAAATTTGTTTTCTAGCCCCCTCAACAATTTTTTTTTATAGAAATGTTCAGTGGAAATAAACCCCACAAACTAACACCCACCCACCCCCCACCCGCCAAAAAATTTGAACAAAAGGAACATTAAACCAAATGCTGCCACCATAGACTGGTGTTGAGCATGGGAATGGATATATGGGGAGAAAATAAGAAAACATTCAAGACAAGGCAGCTTTAGTGTAGTAGGCAACTCAAAATGCTATACATAATAGATTAAATACAAGGTGCGAATGAAACATTAAAAAGTGCATTAGAAATAGAATGATTAAAAAAACTAAAAAGAAAGAGATAAGTTAAACATAAAAAGCTAAATCAGAATAACAAAGCATAGGACTTCAGAAAACTTTAGCCCCCACAACTCCTTTGTTAAGCTAATAATCCCTGGAGTGTTTTTGTTTTACAACAAACTCATCTGAGTCTGTGTTAAGCTAATGCAACAGACACCCCCTCCTCAGAGAAGCACTCATGCAGAAACAAGTGGCCATTGTGCACAGGATTGTTTTGCCTGACAGACAATGTGCTTGTCATCCGGGCCAGTGGCGCAATGGATAACGCGTCTGACTACGGATCAGAAGATTCTAGGTTCGACTCCTGGCTGGCTCGAATTCTTTGATCACGTACAGATTTCCTATCCTTTTTATAGCTTTATATCATAAAGTAATAAATTACTCCTTGACATTGTGATTGTGCAAGCTAGGAACGGTTTTAGCTGCTTGAGAAAAGCAATGGAAGAGAGAGGCTTTAGTTCATGATTATGCTTATATTGGTATGATCTCAGACTTGTGTTTTTATATTATCTTTATTGCTTTTTATCTAAATGTAGGGAACATATTGAATTGACGAATCTGCGAGGAGAGCACATTCGCACGCTAGAAGAAGCCAAAAAAGAAAAGGTACCATAAAACATTTTCTCACTTTTGTTGTTTTTCTGTATAACACATCTTCTCATGTGTTTTTTTTGTCACTGCTTCTACCAGCTGTTGCTGACCAACCAGCTAGAGATGGAAAAGATGAAGGTGGAACAAGAGAAGAAAAAATGCTACTTAGCACAAGAGGCACTTAAAGAAAAGGTTCAAGACCGTTTTAAAAATTCAGCGCTTCATTTTATTTTCAGTATATTTCAATAAATCCAAACTTGTTTGTTTAATTTCTGCCCAATCAGGAGCGAAAGGCTATGACGCTCCCAGTTGGAGAACCCCCAGCATCCTCCACACCCTCCCTTTCCCGCTCCAGCTCCATCAGTGGGACAGACAATTCTGGGTTGCACAACTTCCTTCTTTCCCAGGTGCCTGTTTCCTCGTGATGCCTGTTAGAATTTATATGTTTGAATATAGATAAATAAAAAGTTTAGACTAATAAGCTTCTGCAGTTTTGGATTTGATGCTTCAAAACCCTGTTTTATTCTTCTACAGGATGACTCCGTAGACCACTCACAGGGAACAATGACCATGTCTATGTCAATGAGTGGGACCAACCTGTATGAGGCTGCCAGGCTGTCTGGAGGCTCTAGCATCATCGAGAACCTCCAGTCTCAACTCAAACTGAGAGAAGGAGAAATCGCACATTTGCAGGTAATGCAATTGAATGCAAACATATAGCTATGTAGCTGCTAGTCACAAAGAGTTGATTCAGCTCTTTAGTAGTTTTACTTCTGTATGTTAAATGTTGAACTTGTGTCCCAATATCTCGACTGAACTTTTTTGCTCTCTTTTGTGCTCTTAGCTTGAAATTGCCAATTTAGAGAGGAGTCGCTCTGTGATGGCAGAAGAGCTGGTTCGACTCACAAATCAAAACGATGAGATGGAGGAAAAAGTGAAGGATATCCCCAAGCTGAAAATTCAGCTTAAGGTGTGAGGTTATAGACAATAAATGTAACATATAACATCATCAGTTTACTTTTTGACAACAGAGCATAAATTGTGAAAAATAACTTGCTCTCCTCTTCTCTGAGTGTTCCTCTAATTTATGTTGCCCTTTGTCTCAGGATCTGGAGCAACGGCACAACACCATTTTGCAGATGTATGGAGAAAAGGCTGAGGAAGCTGAGGAACTGAGACTGGACCTTGAAGATGTAAAAAATATGTATAAAACTCAGATTGATGAATTGCTGAAGAACCAGAAATAAACTTTTTTCACTCGTTTTACTTCTGGGATATAAATCAATCAACCTTGTCAGCCACAAGTGTGTTCACAGAATGACATCATGCGAATAATTTAAGTTTAATCACTGAAGATTTATTTGAATCTCATTAGTCTTATTTTAATCAATGATCTTTATTTAAGTGGGGATGTTGGGATTATGCCAAGCATTTAATGCATATTACTGAATCAGTATGAAGGATAGTCAGCCTTATTCAAATCTTTGGGATTTGCTTAGGTATTGCTGAACCTTTGACATAGTAGTGTTTAGAGAGGGTTTAACTGTATGACATGGTAAAAGATTTTTTTGCACTATGAAAATTCATTATTAATGGTTGTAAGGAGTATATCTATTAAAACTATTGTACAGAGATATGTATGTATTAACACCAGACAATTCACAAAATGTGTAGACCTGAGAGTAGTCTGATTAAATCCTTGAGACTGGATTTTAAACCCTATACATATGTAAATGAATAAATGTGTATTTGAGTGGCAGAAAGCAATGTCTGCATCAATTTGAATGGAATATAATCAATCACACTTAAGTTTGCTTTTTCACTGCATTCCCTCAATGCACACATCTCACTGCAACACAAAAGCTGTTCAAATAAATCTCAGATATTGAACAATTTCACACTGCTGTCTAATATGTTTTTTTTTTGTTATATTTGTTAAAACTGACTAAACTTTTAAGTCGAACTTGGACTATTATTGATTTAAGATTGAGTGGAACTAGTACCATTTATTGCAGATGATTGTGGTTTGTTAAAAGATTAAATGAAAAATACTTCATTAACCCCATAGAGATATTTCAGGATCTGATAAGTCTTTGTTGTGAGGTAAGAAGACATTTAAGGGCAATTAAACAGATAAAGATCATAGAAAAAGAAAAAGCTAAAACACCCTATGCATAAACTATACTAATTTATAAATACAGTAAATGGTCTGACTTCGTATGTAGCCTACAGAATATGGATATTCATGAATAGAATACTATATTGTTGCATAGGGGAAATTATTGCTCATAATAGTTAAGAAATACTGCACATGTTTCAAACGTGATGGTGAAATATACAGTTTGCCTTGCCTTGGGTGTGCCATGCTATTTTAATTAGTCTGTTAGTAAATAGAAAATGTAGACTGTGGAAATAAGCTGCAGTATTTATGATCGTCATTGTAAAGTAAAAGTTTGGCGCCACCTTGCGGTGGAAGATCAGTAATACATGGCGTTAAGGAATAAGATTTCCGGTGTTATGGCGACCACCGGCAACATCATCGCTTCAGTCTGGACTGAGCAGACTGTGCCATTAGGTAAAATGACCAATTCAAACTTTTAGCACATGATTTTGAGACAGCCGATTTTACTATTTGGTGTCGTTGGATATTTTGGGACAGTGTAGATATTAACTTATAATTTTTTTGTTGCTACCTTGTTCTTTTCCCTCTTCAACCGAACAGCTTTAATTCATCTTATAGGGTCTTCGAGCTTTGTCAAGAACTATTGCTAAATGTTAGCCACCGCAGTTTGCATGTCAGATTTATGTTAGCATATAAAAGTATATTTAATTTATTGTCCCTCAGGTGACGAAAAGAGTAAGTAATGCTTTATAATCCTTGCAACTGTTCGATTTTATGGTTTCTCCTGAATGCTTAATTAACCACAAGTGCTCCATGGTAGTTTGAAACGTCAAAGTAATGCTTTGTTGATTTATTTTACACAAAGCTAGCTTAAAGTTTGCCCGCAACATATTAAACAATTGCTTGTAAAATGATTCGTTTTGCTTTCTGGAAAACTTGGTAAGAGAAAAGATAGTAGTTCAGCATTATAGGGATGGCGATGGGTTGTGCAAAAACAACTCTGTTTCTTTTCACAGCAGTAAAACCAAATTAAGCTTCACCAGACTAATAAAACAGCTAATATATTTCAAGTATATCGTTAAAATAGCCATTGTTGTGTTTTTATTTAGCTGTAAAGGATGTTCAGAAATGACCTGTCGCCGTATTAGGGAGGACGATCCCTTTTTAGGCAAATGCAAATTAATAATACTATAATTTAGGTGTAATTCTTGAATTAAATACTTACTTAATGAATAAGAACTAAAATACCAGCAACAAAATGCATGTAAGTACACGAAATAGTGATCTACTCAGTGTCATATTATTGTATATAACTTAATTTGGTTGGTAATTCTGTATAAATGATGCGATTTGGGAAAAACTGTTTCAGTTTTAAGACTTTTGAAATATATATGTTCAGATATTGGATCATTTAAACGCTACTGAAATACTAACAATACTATTGTCTTGTGTACTACCTTCACTAAATGAATAACTTAAATACCTAAGATGTCTAATGAAAGCATTGGAGTAGAGTACGGTCGTTCTCCCTGGAATATAGAGGAGCTGAAGTATAAAGAAGCAAAGAAGCATAAAAATGGAAATACACGATAGATGTTCCCTTAAACTAAAACTTTAAAAATATATAATTAATAATAAGCAGTTGTTCTTAAACCGTTTGCACCTGTTGTAAACAAATGTGCAGTATAGACAGTTTCCTATTTTCGCCCTTCCTTTAGATATGAAAAGGTTTAGAGGCCATTGTTATACGACACAATGAGGTTACTGCTTTAACAAAAGGTCAGACGGTAATATTCAATCATCAGTCATTGATATTGGGAGTCAAGGATATCATTGGCTCTAGGCTGTGGAAATATGCATTTTTGAGACTTTTAACAAAATAGCTTGGATCATGGAAATATGTTTGACCACCTGAGTAGGTCGTGTTATGAGCTAGCGGTGCATGTTTGCCCTTCCAGTCTCAGTTTTGATTTGCTCAGAAAAGGGTCGGAAAAAGGTCAGTGTTATTTCCTGCAGCAGGACCTATCCTTATGAGGAGCTCAGATCCGCCTGGAGCTACAGTATGTTCCCACATGCTTACTTGTGCCCACATGCTTTTGTACTGTGGCGTTAGGCTTTCAACCAAGATTACAGAGTGCAAGTCTGAGTTTGTGTTTCTTCTCTTCTCACATGGTCCTGTGAAGAGAGGGAGCTATCACATATGTCTGTGTAATTCTGACTATGCTGCTCTTGGTAGCACTGGGCATAGTTTTTTCCCTCATTGTGGTTACCACTGAGAAGGCAGAGAACACCAACCACAAACCAGCTGCACCGCAGCTAAACTACAGCAGGATCTCCCTGCCGCCAGAGCACGTACCCTACTTCCTCTACAACAACAAGAGGGTCGCCAAGCAATGCCGCAAGGACGCACTCTGCCCATTTAAAGTAAGATATGAAGTCTGTCGCTGTAATAATCATTCTTCAAATATTTTTCAGTATATTTAGTAATTTCATGTTGGTTCCTCTGAGGACCGTCCTGGAGCTCAAGATGTACCTTATGACTTAAAATAACGTAAGACTTGTCGTTTAATAGCATTTTATGTAAGTGTTGGAGATCCCATTTTGTTTTTTTTCCTCAGCAGCAGTTTTGAACAATGCCATTTCTGTTCTGTGATTTCCTTATTTATGAACTCCGCTCTTCTGTTATTTTTGAGAAAACATAGAACATGATCCTAGTGCTTTGTCTGCTGTATCTCACTGATGATGTTTTGGTAGAGTGCAAAAAAGTGTCTGAATCACTTCATACAAAGAGATGTATATTTTTTTATTCTTAAGCTGTGGATGTTTGGAGTTCAATCCAGAATTTACTCTACAATTGTAGTGTTAAGCATAAATAAAAAGCATGTTTTTCAATTGTAACCATAGTTTTAAAGTATGTTTTGTCTTCTGCAGCATGATGCTTTTCCTTGAGCTCAAATTGCACTGATTCTATTAACACTTAATGAATCCCAGAAGAGAAATAACATTATTTTAGCTTAGATTATCACAGAATTGAATTGATAAATTAACAATATAGAATGAAAATATAGATGAAAATTAGCTGACAAACTGTTGGAAGTGGAAGTTGAATTAAATATCCGTGATGCAGCATGTAAAGCCACCAAATTTACGCCTGAGTGGGCTCATTAAATTGATTCGCTAATAGCCAACCTTCAGAGTAATATCTTCCATATGTTGCATATCATTGCAGTTTTTAATAATTTTATGAAAAAGTTAAATGTTTAGGTGAACTTGTTCCAAACTACAAAGCTCCACTTTTTATCTCTCTTGTTCTTTAGATACACTAATATGTCACAACACTTGTTTTTACAACAGGAGGCACTGCAAGATTTGTCCGTTTGTTGGGGTTATGAGAAGAAATGTGAACCAGGAAAACGCTTCAGCTACCCTGTCTGTACCAAAGCGAACTCTGGATGGTATTATTTCTAAAATTACATTCATACACAATCCCCTTTATAGGGTACATATGTGGCTTTTCACAGTCTCCTAGCAACCCTTTTCAAGGTGTCAGGTCCTCAGTAGTCTTAAAATTGTACAAATCACTCTCTCCACTGTTGCTCTAAAAGTACAAGTTTGCTCATCTGTGGTGTGCATTATTGATGATCCATTAGGTTTATAGCTTTGCTGATCTGTTTAATTCACCGATCTGTCAGGGCCCGTTCACTGGATGCAGCCCAGGAGGTTTTCTGGAAGCAGGCTGATTTTGGCTATGTCAAAGAGCGCCTCTCTGAGCTGAAAACACTCTGCAAGGCCAGCAAGCCGGTAAGTCAGCTCATTTCCTTAGTTCCCACAGGCCCTCAGAGTCAACAGGAAGAAACAACAGGTAGAAATAGACACAAAGACAATGGGCCTGAAACATTTTGCTTTTCAAAAGTTGTGGCACAGAGAGAATGTAGTGTAGAGCTGATTCTTGCTACTTTAAAGGTTCAGAGTTCATTAATGTCACTTGAATATAACTGAGTATACTGTTTAACAGGGGGATTCATCATTAAGATGTAGTAGTCACACTAGATTCTGCAGGGCAACAAATCTGTACCTGGACTTGCGGAATCCACGCAGAAGCCATGAGAGGTAAGTACAATTTAGTGTGATGTTACTGTATTTAAAGAAGACCTCCTACTGATGATAGTGATTTTGAATAAATACATGTTTATGCTACAGGTACAAAGAGGACTTTATTCAGAGGGGTGAGATTGGTGGACATTGCAAACTAAACAAGCAAGCACTTGCTGCGGAAGGAGATCACAAGAGCCCTTTGCAGTCGTGGTGAGTCACTACTTTCACACACTCAGTAACTGAACTTCAGCCAAAGTCTTGAAAAGAATAGAAATGGGTTTATTGGGCCTTAAGCACTTTGGCACCACCAACTGGTCGAAGTTGGAGATGTGTTAATGCATGTAGATTTTGAAATAAATGTCAGATTTTCACAAGTGAGGTATGGTTTGATTCTTTCTGTTGAGTCAAATTCTCAGCACCCTTTGACACCAGTTTTTGGCATGTTTTATTTCTCAGCATATTAAATCTTGTTAAAGACTTAGATATTTTTTTCTTAAAAGAAAATTTTTTCAAAAAGAAAAGTCTTGTGTTCTGAAATGGTGTTGGAGTTCCTAAGGCTGAGACAGTTCAACACTCGCTTCATACAAAGTGATAAAAAAAAGGCAAAAATCAACAGACCACAAATTTTTCCACTTGCCACCAAAATTCATGGCAATGATCTTCAAACAAATCATCACAAAACTGATCACAGGGAGGAACATTTTTTATCAACAATGATTGAGCAAGGCGGCAGGGCGGCTGTAGCTCAGGGGAAGAGTCTTCTATCAACCGGAAGGTCGTGGTTCGATTCCAGGCTTCCCCTGGCTACATGCCGAAGTGTCCTTGGGCAAGACACTGAACCCCACACTGCCCCCCGATGTGCCTATCGGGGTGTGAATGTAAGTGTGAATGTGACGCAGTATAAAGCGCTTTGGACTGTATAAGACTGTACTTATATAGTATGATACCCCTATATAAGTACAGTCCATTTACCATAACAAAGCTGCCAAACAGGAAGTGAGGCTCCTTAGCTGATTTTACATATATTTACATTAAACTTGGTCCATAAACCCTTGCCAAGGTTGTTTACAGGCCATCCCACCATAAAAAAAGTAAAAAAAAGAAAGAAAGAAGTAAATTCACTTCTTTGACTTGGACTGAATCTAGGTCGGAATAGTGACAGCCAACGATCCTAACCATTAGACCACCAGGGACTTGGCAGTTTTGCTTCCACACCAGATTGCAAATACAAGCGGCCTAAATGAGTTTCTTCCGCAGGGTGGCCGGGCTCTCCCTTAGAGATAGAGTGAGAAGCTCGGTCATCCGGGAGGGGCACAGAGTAGAGTCGCTGCTCCTCCACATTGAGAGGAGCCAGATGAGGTGGCTCGGACATCTGGTCAGGATGCCTCCTGGGCTCTCTTAGGAGGTTTTCCTCCTGGGGGGGGTTTCCGGGCATGTCCCACTGGGAGGAGGCCCAGGGGACGGACCAGGACACGCTGGAGGGACTCTGTCTCTCGGCTGGCCTGGGAGCACCTCAGGGCCCCCCCAGATGCGCTGACAGATGTGGCCGGGGAGAGAGAAGTCCAGGCTTCCCTGCTTAAGCTCCTGCCCCCGTGACCCGACCTCTGATAAGCGGCAGAAAATGGATGGATGGATGGCTTCCACACAGTGGCGTTTCCACTACTGAACTATGACAGCACAGTAGAGGTTAGAGCTGGGGGAAAGGATAATAATTTAAAAACCATGAATTCCTCATGCTATGATTTATAAATTTACTAGAAAATTAAAATTATGTTTATTGCCATTTATTACCTCTACACCACTATGATAGTGTTTTATCTGTTTGGAGAAGTTTCTGGATGGTTTTGTAAATAGCAATCCCAGCCATTAATAAGAGCTTTTTTTCCCCTCTCATACTTCTGTGTGCACTCATAGTGCTGCAAGTTTGCCGACTATGCATCTGAATATGTTAATATATTACACAGCTGAGTGATTATAGTGTGCGTGCTGTTCTCTTTCAGTAAGATAAACTAAATGCTAAGAAGATGCAAAACTCTGCAAGCATCTGCTGTCAACACATAGTCATTTGGACTAATGCATAAGAACAATTGGCTGCCAGAAGGGGGCGTGACATCCCTTTTATCTTTCCTGCTTTCATTTCCATTCATGAAGTTGAATAGGGGGCCAGTGGCGCAATGGATAACGCGTCTGACTACGGATCAGAAGATTCTAGGTTCGACTCCTGGCTGGCTCGAATGTCTTTTTTTCTTTTCACATTTGCTTGTGTAGAGGCCAATGCTGCAGTTGAGACTACTGCAGAGCAGATCTGTCGATAATCTCCACTAATCCAGCGATTTACCACATCTTTTCTTGTCATCAAACAATTTCATTCATCTAATTAATTTGAATAGATTTGTTTGAATTATTGATTCTCTGTTAAAAGATTTGTTGATATTTGACTTTTTACATGTACTTTTTAGTTATCACCTGGACTTAGATGACCATCATTTTAAAAGTAATCTCAGTCCCAGTTTGGGACACCAGTTTATTGCATTTAATAGGAAGAGTTTTACTATCCTCATTTATTTTCTTTTATTTCTTTTTAAAGTTTGTTTTTAATATAGTTTTTAATGCTTCTTCTGCAACCTGCTGTGATGCTTTTAATCTTTTATGTAAAGTCCTTTAAATAGTCTTCTACATGAAATGTGATATTATACACAAATACACTTGCCTTGCCTAAACAGAAAACATCAAGTTGCACATGTGATATCTGTTTGTGACATGTTGTATATCCTTAGAATTATTTTACAGCTTTATTTACAGTACTTTATTGATGTTGTAGGTATGCTGAACTACAAACATACACAGAGCTAAACTTCCATCCCATAGAAGATGGATATTGTGACATCATTATTGAAAAACCTACTGTTTTCATGAAGCTCGATGCTGGTAAGTAAACATTTGAATTTAAATTTGAAGCCTTACTATCTTAACAAGAAACAAAACAACTAAAAAGTTGTTACATTTTACTCATATTAAGGAGAAGTCAAACACCTGCCATTTGTTACATAAGTGCATATTCAGTTTAATTGAGGGTAGATCCAAAATAAAGACATTTCTGCAGTCAGTTCATGTTTGCAGTATGAGATAGTCATGTTGAATGATGCAGGTACGTCAACTACTATTAAAACTTGGATTTTTTTTCTACTTATAGGGGTGAACATGTACCATCATTTCTGCGACTTTGTCAACCTCTATGTCTCCCAGCACATTAACAACTCTTTCAGCTCAGATATCAACATCATCATGTGGGACACGGTGGGTACATGTTGCCTCTCTGTGCCATTTCTGAGGAGTACAAGGTTTGATTTGAAGATGGATTTTCGAATGTATTATATTTGTTAAATGTTAACTAGCACATGTAAACAGTAATGCATAGTTGATCAAATTTTTGGGGAAATGTGTTATCATTACTGAAAAAGACATTTGGTTTTGTTTGCACTCTTAAGTTACTCTTGTCAAACATCTTTTTTCATTTGTAATTTATTTTTGTACGGCCCTTTTGTCTGTCTTTTCCCAGAGTTTTTATGGATATGGAGATCTGTTCAGCGAAACATGGAAAGCCTTTACGGAGAATGATATCATCCATCTGAAGATATATGACTCAAAAAGAGTAAGTATAACCTCTAGAGTTGCATTGCTAAACAATTTGCGGTTCCCATCTGGTAGTGACATCTGAACTGGTAAATGTCTATCATGCATTCAATACAGCCACTGATAAACTTGATGTTATATCAGCAATGACATCGGTGCCTATATATTGACATTCATATCAATAACAGTGGTGATTTTGGATTCTGATGCCAATTTGGAAATTGGTACCCAATACCGATATTGATACAGTACTATCAATTACAGAAGAATCAGTCTTAGATGAACAGATAAGACCCAACTTAAATAATGTCATCTCTATAGTATAGTTTTTACATTTCTTTGCTGTAAGGGCTCCCTCTTTCAATGATAGAGTCTGAAATTCAAAACATTTTAGTATCATAAGAGATTTCAATTGCTGGATCAATTTCCTCTGGCACACAGGAAGTTTGTTGGTATAGGAACCTGTCGTCTTGCTTGGAACTTTCAGGGGCTAGACTCTAACCACTATTCATTCAGGGGAGCCCTTATTTTCCTAAAAGTGAGCAGTGCCTTAATAAATACGCTAAGTACAGGATGTCTAAAATCAAGATCTTTGAGTTAAACCCATAAGTTTATAAACACATATCTATTCTCTGCCAGCAGCAGTCTCAATTAAACATGGGCATCTGACCTTTTCCATTGAAAGTAGGAACGATTGTCTCCATATGTACGGAGGTACTCTACATTACTTTCTTACCCTTTTATAAGGATGAGTCAGGAATTAGTAATCAGATTTTCCTTAGAAAACGCTGAGATCTGGGGCAGTGTGTGGCTCAGTGGGTTGAGCGCCCGCCCCATGTGCAGAGGCTGTAATTCCTCAATTGCAGCCGGTCCAGGTACGATTCCCGGCCTGGGACCCTTTGCTGTGTGTCATTCCCCACTCTCTCTGACCTCTTTCCTGTCAAGCGGCTGTCATATAAAGGCCACTAGAGCCCAAAAAATCCTTTAAAAAAAAAAAAACGCTGAGATCTTTTATTGAAATGTATGAAGCAATATACAGATCAATGCAATTCAACCCAATACTTGTGACCTCTTCAGCGAGTGTAATCTAAACACTATGGTCTGACTATGTGCCTTTTTCAGCGAGTAAGAGCTGGAAAAAAAATATCAAGAGTTCTTTATATAAACTATATGTCTTGCCCTACTCAACCACCTTTTGCCGTTACGTAGGCTCTGGCCCGATTGAGCTGTATGCTCATCCTAGGCGGAACCACTGTCAGCTTCTCAAATATGGGAAAAAATGGTAAATGTTAAACCTACACAACAAACCTCATATCAAATCCCATATCAATACTGATATTAATCTATCAATACCCATGAAAGATAACCAATACCGACATCGATAGAATATCATATTGATACTGATATCATCTCAGTTCTGATATTGAGCTATGGAAACTACTGTACTGCCATTACTGAATATTGCAAAACGGAACAGAGCTTAGCTGGAGCTCTCACCAAGTTGTGGCTTTTTACCCAGCCCATTTTAAGAAAAATTAACAATTTTAAGGAACAGAAGCTTTGGGGGTATTAATGTCTGCTGGAGTGGGACTTTAGAATCCAGCCAAAGTTATGTCCCAGCTCACAAGTCATCTTTGACAAAAACACTGCAGTAACAAGCAAGTTTTAGATTTTAAAGGATGTTGTCAAATTGTTCATATGGCCACTTTTCAATTATTATGTGAATGTTTCCGACAGTGTGTGCTACATTATGTCACATTAACTTGATTTTGACTTGATAAGCTGACTTCTTGCCTTCTTGATATGTCCATAGGTATGTTTCAAAGATTCCTTTTTCTCCCTTCTTCCAAGAATGAGATATGGCCTTTTTTACAACACACCTCTTGTAAGTTACCCCTCAGTTATGTATGTGTTTTTGTGTTTGGTTAATTTTGGTAAAACAAACTTACAGGATGCAAAAATGAAATAGAAAAGACTAGAACTAATCACTTTCAGTTAAGAACACCAAAACTGGAGTATGCTTTACTGCTTTACGCTGTTAGAGGAAAACAATGTACTCTTCACCATAGGACATTTATCATATGGTTTTAAAAAAATATGATATACAAAATTTGCACAAACTTAATTTGTCGATGTTATGCTAAAGATTGTGTTTTAAAAGTAGAGCTCAAATACTTGGGTTTGATTTACCTGTTTGGAAATTATTACTTTTAATTGTTAAAGTATTTTTTGTGTGAAAAGACCAAAAATTAACATTGTAACCTTTTCAAATGTGTGAATTTACTTCTTTGCTTTTAGAAGTTTGGACAAAGGAAACATTGTTATATTTGTCCCTTTGAGCATGGAAAATATTTTCTTGACATCTGAATCAGCAAAAGGAAAATATAATCAGCATATTAAAGGTTGAATATGGAACATTTTTATTAAAAGCTATATTTTGGAAAAATAATACCTCTACGGGGTGTTTAAAAGGGTGCAGAATA
>JAPMNP010642183.1:0-10238 GCA_029874935.1 Atherina boyeri | reverse complement strand
GAGAGAGAGAGAGAGAGAGAGAGAGAGAGAGTAGATAAGATCACCTAGCGTCTGTGAACACCATCCCCCTGTGTCCTACACTCGCTTCTTATCTCAACTGCTGCAGACACCCTAAAGGGACACACACCCACTGAGAGAGAGAAACTAAAAAAGAGTGAGAGACTGAGAAAAATATGGGGAAGGGAAAGAGAGAAGATGAAAGAAAGCAGCAAGGGAATGGTGGAGACTGAATAACTTTCTGGTGGGGGGAAGAAAAAAGAAATCCACCAACTGTCACTAGGCCTTATTCAAAAGACAGCTGTGTTAGACCACATAGAGCTTTGACCTTGTTAACTATAGAAAACCTTGACTTGATGAGCTGTCTTTGCCTGAAGAGATTCCCAATGAGTTGATGGTGGAACACTTTTATCTTTTCATATTCATACAGATGCAATTTAAGAGATCCATCCATCAATCTTCCTGTACCTGATTGATATACATGTAGTTGGTTCTCTGTTGTCATAGAACAGTGATCTCCAACTCCAAACCTCTGGGGCTGATTGTCCCGCAGGTTTTAGGTGTTTCCCTGCTGCAACACACCTGATTTGAATTAAATGGTTTTTGGTCCTGAGTCGGTGATCCCTGTCATAGGAGAATATTTCTGGAATTTTTGGGCAGTGTCCGTATTTTACCCATTGCCTACATATTGACACCAACATTTTCTCAGTCATTTAAGCCTTGGTTTGGTTAAAGGAAAAGTACTGTTTTTTTATTACCCGGACCTTATTTATAGCATGAAATACGTTCTTAAACTGACCCGGACAATTCTGGAGTTATTTGAAGTCTATCAGGAGATATTTAGATCCATCGGCTGACATTGTCGGGGCAACGGCATAATCAGAGGCACTTTCTTATGTAGTGTCGTCGTCGTAACCGGTTTGTGTCTAGCTATGGTTTCAGGAGACAACAAAAAGAGGGGTAGTGCAACAACTAATAACTAAACACTGCTGAAATGAAGGCATTTTGTGGCAGATAATGTCTTATTTAGAGGCTGAAATGACATTGCCCCAACCAATTCCATTGAATGGATATGTACGCCAGCGCATGGATCTTAATATCTCTCAATAGATTTCAAGTAACTAAAATTGTCCAGTTGAGTTTATTAACATATTTCATGCTATAAATAAGGCCGTAGTTTAAAAAAAGGTACTTTTCCTTTAAACATAGATCCACGTATTTATATGGATGGTATATTTAACTTTTCTTTTCATAATTTATAGTATTTCTTCACATTTGATGAAATGTCCCTCTCTACTTTGATATGTTTCAAGAGTGTTTTGCAGTTCAAACAAGCCAAATCAGATATAGTCATCAGCCTCTTTCGCCTTCCTTTCTAGTCTTTCATGAAATCAGTCTAAGTCACCAATTAGCTTGTTTTATAACTAAGACTATCCAAGTGTGCTCGCCACATCGCCTCAACACTAACTCTTCCAGACTCCCAGCTCATGTCTATTTTTGTACTATTGCTAGCTTCATTTGATGCAGCTCATTCATTGAACATCACTTTCCTCATGCAAAGCTTTGGTTAAGCACAGATTTTGAGCACTGGGGGAAAAAAATAGGCTTTGACCTGGTAATGGGAATCATGGCTTGTGCAAGACCATATATTAGTACCTCTCTATGAATGGGTCTGTGGATCTGAAGAGGTTTTGCCACATGCTTCTCTTTTCAAATGTAAATATAGCAGTATACCTCACACGCTCTAAATTCAGCTGTAGCAGCTCTTTCATTTTTTTTCCATGTCTTTTTATGGATCTATCTTTCCTGCTGGTTTCTCTCTGTGACATTGTGGGGTCTTGATCTTGCTAGGTGGGGTGCCCTGGTAAGACTTATGTCATGACTTGGCGTCTTAGCTCAGATTAAATTGAATTGAGAGTGTATGATCATTGACTTAACAGCTCCTCCTGTCCAAGGGCTCAAGGCATTAGAGTCTTCAGTCATTTTGGAATGTATCTTCCCTCAGTTGGTTTCTGTGGATTTTTCAGTAATGAATCTGGCACAGATATATAGCCACAAAAGCTCTCATCATTGCCCACTGCTTTATCATATCCCATAGTCATTGCATCCATCCTTCGAAGAGCTGAATAATTAAGGGAGCAGATCATAATGTTTTCTGAGACTGAAACAGCCAAAATGGATTCATAAAGGTTTCGTCATGAGATGAAATTTGACACGCCTGTTACTAACAACAGTTCAATTTCACTGAATAACACATTTGTCAGTATAAAGCTGTCATGTTTTAGAAAATAATCATTAAGCTAATCAACTGACATCCAAAGGAGGAGCTCATGTTTCCGAGCATCAATTCAAAGAAAACACGACTTGCTTGACATTGTCTCCCACATAATAAAGCACATGCTCTTTGTTTGCTTCTCCTTGAACCTCTTGTGTTTGAATTAACGTTAGAGAAAGAAAAATAAGAAACTAACATCTCCAGTCAGGTGCTAACTTTGTGCATTAGTCATTTTGTGCTGTTGGTATCTTACTGATAGAAGATATTAGGCCTGTGTTGAAAAAAAATCGATTTTCCAATTCTGAATCGATTTTTATATTAATTTTTAAAGATTGGTCTGTAACTCAGGGGATCGATTTAAAAAATAAATAAATAATTTTTTACTTTTATTTTTTTTTTTTAAATAAGCCTTCGTTTTCCCCGTGAACTTTCTGTGTCTTTGAATTCACACATTAAACACCATTTAGACTCAAATAATAAATCAAACAAATATTAAAGTTATTCTTTCTGTGCATCCCGGGACCAAAAGACCCACGGACCAGTCCGGTGGTTGAGGATCACTTTTCTAAATGTAGATAAAGGTAAAGGTGCATTTGCTTCTGAACTGTAGGAGCTTTTTGGAAAATCCTTGATGTCATTTTTAATAAAACATCAGGTTCGTGTCTAAATGTCGGACCACTGCTCCAGATATACCTAATTAATTTGCAGTTGAATGTTTATAATAATAGTATATATATGTTGCATAACCACAGTCCTGTAATTCAGGTAACGGCTTGGAAAAAAATGCTTTTTTCAAAAAACACTTATCAAAATGTTGAAGATCGGATCGAATCGAATAACGATGATCGATTCAAGATCTTGAGAATCGGAATCTAATCGATTCTTGAATTTTGAATTGAAACCCTGCCCTAGAAGATACTGTCGTGTAAAAGGTGAGGTGGGGTGATATTCAGGTGGCTGCAATTTACAATTTCACTGATAGATGTCACTTATTCCCATATGTTGGACCTTTTAATATACATTGATATTAACACTTGTAGAATATCTTAACTACTAGTCGAAGGGGTTGTGATAAAAGTTGCTGTAGTCCTGAGTGGAGAGCTGCAGTCTTCATATTCTCCTTCGACACTAATTACAATTATACCAAAATTAAAAGTACTACTGATTTAGTGCTTTGCAGTTATTGGACACATGAATTACTTTATACTATCATACATAGCCTGATGCCACCCAAGACTAGAAAACTTGAGGGACAATGTTATTGCACAGAATTCTCTAATTATCTTGTGCCTATTAATTCAGGAAGTGTAAAAGGCTGACATAAAAAGCTCCCTCCTCTCTCTCTCCTTTTATTCCCAGCCACAGACGGGGAGAAACTCCCAGTGATCATTTAAATATTTCAGAACATCTTGGTAAGAGCCTGAAAAGAGTCAATAGCATTAAAAAGCTTTATCCACGGCACAGCTGAAACTGTGCTGCATAAGCCTGGAGCTCTGCCTTGCAAAACTTTGTCATGAAACTTTGTTTGAGGCTGTCCAATTTTAGTCTGTCAATAGAAATCCCCATGTCTCCCCTTACCTCTGTTCTGTTAACTCTAATCTCTGCCTAAAAGGTTGACCAAGGACAACATTTTCTCAATAAACAGGAGAATGTTTCTTTCTCTTCTTTAAAAGATTGACCTTAAGATGAAAATGTTCTGACTGGATTGCTGTAGGTACTTGCTGTAGGCTCAGATAACACTTCATGTACTGTTGGAAAATCTTTACTTACTGTATTTTGTGTTTTCACTCTTGCTAGTTGCAAGTATGCAGTGGAAATTAATGTCAGAAAGGGCAAATAGGAATTCAAGCATATTGAAGGAGTTTCATATTTTGCTACATTTCAGTTTGCATCTGGTTTTTAAATGTAATCCAATTAAAAGAGAAAGGTTAGTTACAATGCAGAAAATCTCATTTCAGTGAGGCTGTCATTCTCATATTAAGTTACGGGCTTCTTTTACTTTAATGTTGCTCATTCCTGAATTGCTTCCTGGTACTTTGTTTCGCCTCTGCTCCCTGCCATAATATCCAGGTCAAATAATAAACCTTCCTTCCCTCCAGCTTCCTTGTTCGTAAGAGTGGTCAAAGTCCAATATATTTTTGTTTTTTATTTTATTGCAGCTACAGTAGAATTTTACCAACTGTTAAAGAATATTGATAAAAAATCCTTTACCTGGGTTCACTGCTACCTGTGTAAAAAGCCTGGTTTGCCAGTTTTTCTTTAGTTCATTTGGCTCAGCTACTGAGACAAAAGGTTTTCAGGTGCTACACCCAATCAAAATAATGAAAGATTAGGAATGTTTGGGCAAGTTTAATTTATTTATCTAATGTTGTAATTTGCAGGGGCTGATCATATGCCAAAGTGGCAGCACAGTATGCAACAAAAAGGCTGCCTTATTTTGCTGGGCCAATTGACCATTTAGACTAAAACAGGGCAGAGCGAGCTTTGAACTTTAATGAGACCGCAGCTTAAACAGATTGCTTAAGACAGAAATTGATGGGAGGTTCTGCAACACAGCACAGTATATACTGTATTTAAAAACACTATTTGAATTTCAAAATATCCAAATCCTATCACTTAATCAATTCAATTCAATTGGTTTATGGCACCAGTTCAAAACAAAATACACTTGAATAAACTCTATCAATTGTAGTGTAATACATTTACATTCAGATAATTCCAATTCATTCAAATATAGTTCAATGCGATCCAATCCTAATCCAAAATCCTAGCCACGGAATGCAGTGGATTGCTCTAAACGACAACAAAACAACAAAATGTGTTACCATAATTACACAGCAAAATCGTTAGTGTTACTTTAACACCACAAATTGTCCATATGCATCCACACTCAACAGTGTTACCTGTTTAACACTGTTGATATTCTAACACCAGAATATTGCTAAATTGACACCGAAAAGCTGTTAACAGTGTTGAATTTCAATAATAAGCAGTGTTCGATTAACCAAAATTGAGTGTCACCCGTTGAAAAGTGTTAAAAAGGTAACACTGTTGAGTGTGGATGCATGCATATAGACACTTTGTGGTGTTAAATTAACACTGATGATTTTGCAGTGTATACTGATGACACACAAATTTACATAACCATCTCGGAGACTAAAGTCCCATCCAAACATTGATCAAATGCATTGATAGGATATGTCAGAGCTTTCTTCAGTCAAATCGGGAAACAACTGAAATATTAGTTTTTGGAATCAAGGAAGAAATATAAAAAGTCAGCACTCAGCTTCAAACATCTAAGTTGAAAACCAAAGACCAAACCAGAAATCTGGGAGTAGTCATGGACTCAGACCTGAATTTTAACATCACTTTAAGATTGATTGATTGATTGATTGTTTGATTGATTGATTTATATTTTCATCTCATTCATGGATGTTTTCCAACAAGACTTACTTCAACATCCTCACATGTATAATTTATAAAACCACGACTAAAAGGAGACAGGGTGGAGAATATCATATAGCTACTGTAGAAGACTGTTGTGAAGTCAGCCTTTTATCACTTAAAGAACATGTTGAGGATTAAAGGTCTGATGTCTCAGCAGGATTCAGAAAAAAAGCTTCCATGCATTTATCTATAGTAGACTACACTACTTACAGATCTCCCTAAAAAGTCCATCAGACAGCTGCAGTTAGTCCAGAACGCCGCTGCTCCAGTCCTCACTAAGACCATGAAAGTCCTCAGGTCTTTACACTGGCTTCCTGTTTGTCAAAGAATTGACTTCATATCCCTACTGTCAATAACAAAGCACTGAATGGTTTAGCGCTAAAATACATCGTTTTTATTCTCTTCACATGTGGAACAAACTCCCAAAAACCTGCAGGTCTGCTGAAACCTTCAGCTGCTTTAAATCAAGGTTAAAAACTTTTCTATTCGCCTTTTATCAAAACATCTGTTAATTCCTCAGACTGTAACGTATGTTTTAGCATTTTATCTTATTATATTTAAGCTTTTTCTGTCTTTATTTCATTTCTTTAATTTATTTTTAAAGTTTGTTTTTAATGAACTATTTAATGCTTCTTTTGCACCCCGCTGTTTTATGTAAAGCACTTGTCTTATACATGAAATGAACTATACGGATGAACCTGCCATGTCTTTGCTTTGACGTCTTCTCCAGTCCTGACCATGAACTGTATGTGGTGTCAGGTGTCAGCAGTAGGGAAAAAAAACTCTTTTAACAAGAAATACCTTCAGCAAAACCAGTTTTCCCAAATAGCACTTATAACTGTGACACTTACAAGAATTGAAATGCTTGGTTTTCATTACAAGTGTAAATTTTCCTTGAAGTATCTCCAACCAACGTATCTAACTAAATCTACCCTTGAGTTTTTAGCGCTGTGAAGAATAGTAATTCAATAGAGTGAGCAAAAGTCACTCATATCCCCTTCACCTTTGCTGACCTTTCAGATCATTACTCACCATGGTAAAAAAAGACAGAGGGAAGAGGCTATTTTAGGGGACAAGGAGTCCAAGAACAAACCAACTTTCTCCCGTATCATCTTAAAATCTTTGACTGGTAGCTGTAAATCCTGATTACATAAAAAATCACTCTGAATACCACTGTATGGACTACTGTGCTCAGTGTGAAACACAGAAACAAAAACAACCTTCAAGCACTTGCATAAGGCATTCTTTTCTTTTCCACGTCTAAAACAGGCCTTAAAAATTCAGCAGTTGTTTAAGAGACTAATCAATGCCTGTCTTTAAGTATGATATTAAATTTAAGTAGAGAGAGAGGCAGAACTGAGGGGCAGTATTATGAAAGACGAGGTGAACTCATTTGTAATGCAGTGCTATACAGTCGCAGCCCAGCTGTCTCATAGGCAAGTATAAGCAGATCCTCTCTTCAGGGAAACAAGAAGAATTTATATAATATAGAAATACTCAATGAGGAAGGCACTGAAGGAACTGAAGAGGAAGAAAAGACAAATGTTAATAACAAGGAGATGGGGAAATTTCAAAGGGATATTGTTGCTCAGCAGTGACATGTTTCTCTTCTCATAAAAATACATAAAAAATGTTTAAGTTGCTTTTATTCTAATAATCAGGATTTTTGTAAGGCTTCGAGATCATGTATATTCAACTAATGAGCTTTACATGGTAGCATATCTCATTCCCATATCTGTGCAAAGTGGTATCAGTGGTAACAGGCAATAAAGAAAAAAAATAATTTGTATTTTTTTTTTAAATTGCATGCATTGAAACAAACTAAATGCATCTCCCCCCCAACACTTAATTGAGTGTCGGATTATAGCTATAGATAGAGAACGAATATATTTTCTTCTTTTCTTTAAGTGTGTGGAAAAAAAAGGAACCTTTAAATGGTATACTGTGTGTATGTGTGTGTGAGTTTCTGGGGATAACAACTCCCATCTCTCGCCCTGCTTCCCAGAGTGGCCGTCTCTAAGCTGTGCTAATCGATCGGTGAAGGAGGAAAAAGGGCCAGCTTTAATGTGTTGCATGTGAAGGATTTACTGGAGAGCAGAGCCACTGAATCAATGGAGTAGAAAATGCATCATTAGGACACTGTCACCCCCACCAACACACCGTCGCCCACTCACCCTCCCACCCCTTCTCTCCACATTTCTTGAGGGTCAGGACTGAAAACCTATGCACACATTCACAAAAAACACACACTTGTATCCACACATGGAGAGGGTTTACATGTGATGTTGTGCTCTCATGTCAGAAAGTCCATTCTGAAACAACACTTAAGGTGTATCGCGTGAAAAAAAATACTTCAACATGCTCTCATNTCTACTAAAGGCTCCCCTGACGGCTAAACACACTTAGTGAATTTCTCAATCCGTCCCCATAATTCGTTCAGATAAATCTCCCCACCTCAGCCATTTGTCAGAAAATGTTTGGGAGACCCAAACTCAGCTCGTCATGATATGAATTATTAAACATAGAATGGCTCCCATAAGGAATCAAAAGTCTGCTCAGTTACATCGCTCAGTAACAGAGCAGACGTTTGGCTCAAATAGGGAAATCAACTGATGTAGTACAATGTAGTGCATATAACAGATGGACATGTTCATGTCCAAGTTACAAAAATTAAATATTTCTTTTGGGAACTTTGTACTTGGCAGAGTGGAAAAACCTCTGAAACAGTGCTTAGACTATCATGGGACGCTAAAACTCCCCCTTCAAAAACTAGACTACACAGCACTTAAAGCCTGAAAGAGCTCCTCTGTGAATTGTGTTGCTCTCATGCACATCATGAGAGAAACTCAACAGACACAAAATACCAGTTTTAAAGCAGATGAATCATTTTAAGAAAAAAAAAATCCTTCAAATCATACTTCGTATTTGGTTGTCAAAGTCGCCGACTCAAAAACTCAGAGAAAACACGACCATGTCATTCTCTATTTTCTATCAAAGCAAATTCTTATCAGCCGTCATAAAGTTCACATAAGTAAGAAATTACATAATAATGCCCTACCAATTTTTTCTTTTCAAATGTTTCATATTTATGCAAGGAAATCTGTCTTGTTTGGCTTTTTATATTTTTTCCCCAGTCAGCAACTGGAAATTCTGACAGGGAAGCCTATATGCTATGCAGGAATTATGACATGGTTTTTAACTGCTGTATTACCTGCCAACTGTCTGTGTTTCAGTGTTTCTATCTGTGGTGCAGCTTTTATTAACAACCTAAGCCTGTTCAGCATATGACTAACAAGGTGATGGATCAGTAGTAGCAGTCTGTGGCTGAACAGCAGACCTGAGAAATCTTCGTAATTGAGAATCAGTTTTTTTGTGTGTGTATGCTAGAGTGAGCTCTCATACCAAGGCTCAGGCTTTAGGGCAGGGTTCTTTAACTCCGGCCCTTGAGGGCTGCTACCCTGCCGGTTTTGGGTTGTCTCCCTGCCTCAACACACCCAATTCAAATGAAGCAGATCTTCTCAACACATTGTTTTCAGCTTCCACAAAAGTATGTTAATGAGTGATTAATTTGGACCAGGTGAGTGCAAGCGGAGAAACAGCTAAAACCTGCAGGATGATAGCCATGGAGGACCGGAGTTGAAGAACTTTAGGAGTTAGTGAGTAAAATTTGTGTCCGGATTTACTTATGGACCAAGGGACCAGCTTCCAGAGACACCTCAGGAAATAGCATCAGTTTGTTAAAAACAAGAAAAGAAAAGTAAATATGTCTCATAAAAGCTACAGTCTACAATTTCAAAGAATGCTCATTATTAACCTCATTTAGATGCTGGTTATGGTCCTACAGTACAATCCTGACAATATAAAGAGCAACAAGAATGGAAAAAAATCCAATCACTCTATTGGCTGCATGGCTGCAAAGAAGTTGACCAATGTATGCCGTCCAGCCCGCATGGCTTACATTGGTCAACTTCTCTTATCCAATCCCCTCGCTCCATTTGAAACCTAAAGCTTGTGTCTCTGCCCGCCCACCTCCTGCGGTGGAGGCTAGAGGCGTGGCTTTAGAAGGAGCTCTCAGGGAAGGGGTGGGGTTTCTTGGCTGTGTTGTTTTTTAAAATTCTGTCTTTCTCTGGCTCTGGGAAAACATTGTAGACTGCAGCTTTAACAGACATAATACAGTATACCAGACAAGTGTGGCAGAACTACCGATGGACATCTGATGATTCAGCATTCTGCATGGATGCCTGTTTATTGGCACAAGGTGAGGTCGAACGGTCAGCGCATTTGACTAACCCGGGAGAATGGGACTCATACCCCGCTTGGTGTCCTCCTTTGTCCTGCCATACAAGTTATTTTCATTTCTTTTTTTTATTTTTCCACCCGGTGCTCCTACCTAGGTACAGTCCTGGGCATTGCTCACCCTCTGCCAACCCTAGTAGGGTGCTACACTGAAGCTCAAGCCTCCTTCTTAACTTGAGGAGTGAGCAGGTCCTTCTTTTCACCTGACAGGGCAGGGTTTCCC
>JAPMNP010642168.1:0-14705 GCA_029874935.1 Atherina boyeri | reverse complement strand
TGTGTGTTTACTGCATTTCTCTGTAGGTGTTGATCTATGGAAAAAAGCATAATAAAAATATTGTTGGAAAAAAAAAGAGTTTAGAGAAAGTCAAATGAAGTTCATCTGTAAAGGTAATAGTGCATTTTATGCTTAATTCTGACATCATATAAAAATCTGAATATCATTAACGTAATGCAAGTAGTATACATTCAGATCACAGCTTCAAGTTGCTGACTCTGCTTTACCAGAAAGTTTTTAACGACAGCTTTGCTACACATCCCCTCAGACTTAGTTTCATTGTTGTTTTTTTCCAATAATGTTGTTTAAAAAAAAATGATGCCATTATCTGGGGAATACCACTTGGAAAAATAACTATAATCATCCATAATTTTCAAGATAGTTTTTAACTTTGTCATGATTTGTGTCTTACATTTAAAGAAGACAGAAGTCTATAATCATTCATTTTTCAAAACATAATTTAACCATGATTGGCAATTTAATTTCCCAACATGCCTTTTAAATAAACTAACTTGCAATATAATTCAAATGCATTTTTTAATCAGATAGTTATGTCCTATTTGAATATAGATCATATAATTTCTGGAAAACTGAACAACAAAAAACAACTTGTCCTAAGTTTCATAAGTTGCAAAACTCATTTAAAATAAATGCAATACAGCCACAAACCACAAAATGTGATTTATTCCACTAGCAACATTTTCCATGACGTTGTAAGGCAACAGTTAGTTCAACCTTGGGCAGCAGGTTCATCCTATCACAGAATACATTCACTGTCATTCCAAACACACCTTCACACTATTTCCAAAATAACTTTTTACTGTTGAAACATCCTTGTTCTGTTAGAACTCAAGGATCCTTACCACCATAAGGATCCTGATCACCATAAAGACCTTTTAGTCCATCTATTAATCTTGCAAAAATCTGGTCCAATTAGCATTTTGGGAGCCCCGATGATATATGGGTGGTGGGAATATTGTAATTGGATGGATGGAGGTAATGTCAGACTGAAGCTGAAAACAGTAACAGTCAACTATGATACATAATCTTGTCTAGATTAATTTTGTCTTTTGTAGAAAGGACGTTAATGACCTAAAAACTGCACAGACTATGTCAGGAAGTCACAATATCAGATTCTCAAATAATCACTGTAGCCAAAAAGATCTCAGAATAGGAGGTAGGGAAAACAAAAATCATTCAAAAACCCCAATCTCCATTTAATATTTTTGTATTTCATCAGTTGAGATCAGATGACAAAATTATGATATGTGTATTATCTATTGTATCTGTCAGGGTTTAAGGTAATCTTTTTAAAGTTGAAGGTGATTTGATATAGTAGATGCTGTGTTGAAACCAATTTTAGCCGATTAATTACCAAGTTTTTATTCCTCTTTTTAAAATGTCAATATCTCCTGCAGCACCGATAATCACAGAAATGTCATTTGATATAGTTTGAAAATCAGAAAACACATGTAAGTGTTTGTGCCTCTTTATAGAAAAACATTTCAGACTGTAAAGTGTGATGCCAAATGTGTTTTAATAGCAGTTTGGCAGCACTCTCAGCTGGAACTGAGAAACAGTCCACTTTAGTTTTATTACAGGGTCAGGCAGCTCTGTATTAGATTAAAGGACAACTGTTGATTGATACACAAAACACAAAAAAACCCTCCATATTCACCAGTGTTTAAGTGGTTGCCGTTGTTGGTTTTAGCCCTCTATGGTTGAAAAAAGTATCTCTTTGAGAAGCATAAGGGCATAATTTCATCTACTTCAGTATAAAGTTGGTCTTAGAGGCATCTGGGAAACATAAACCTCTGGTTACTCTATTTGTTATTAAACTAGAAGACAGTTTCCCATGATAGAGAAGCAGCATTAAAACAAAGACTCAACAAGCAATTACTTCCTGTAAATAAAGCTGAAACGGTCCAGTATGAGTCACACCAGTGTTGATGTTGGCCTTCGACACTTGTTGAGTCTCTGAATTTAAGAAACATGAAATCCTTGACATGCAACATGGAGATAAACAGTTATCAACTCTGTGTCAGAGATAATGCAACATACACAGAGTGTGTTTCTACTATTGCTGCACAATGCACTGTATTCACTTGAAATCTACTTGAATTAAATGTGCACGATACAGCATTTGCAACCTTTATTAATTAGTCTGAGTCGTCTGAAAGACTAAAGGCCATTTTTGAACAATGGAATCCTACATTTCCATCACCTTTTGTGTTATTGTTGCAGATTTAATGAAGGTAATCAATAAGGAAAGGTTTTTTTCCTAAAAGCTCATGGGGTGGCAGCTTTTACTCAGCAGGTTTAAATTACTTTGGCAAGACAGTTTCTAAGGTCTCACCTGTCAGAAAAGTGGAAATGAAAAGTTATTGTTATTGTTACAATAACAAAAGACTACATCATTAAAAGAAACTTAACAAACACAAAAGTGTTGTTCTGAAAGAAGTGAACCAGTCCTGAAAGAAGAAATGATTTGAGTGTATGACATGATACGTCAGATTTACTGATAAATATAAAGAGAAAAACAGCCACTGGTTCCACAGTTAAAATTTAATGGAGAGAGTGTAGTTACTAGGGGTGAGGTAAAAAATCGATTCACATAAGAATCGCGATTCATTGTTTAACGATTTTTTTAAATAAAAAAAAAAAAGAAGCTTTTTAAAACATGCAGTCCAAGCTTTGAAAAAAAATTTAAGTTCAATTTAATATGAAGTATATTTAGGTATGTTGCAGTTCACTTCAGAAAGTCTATATTTTTCATTCATTCTGTTGTAAAGGTTTCAAATGTGGGAAGTATAACATTCAGAAGATTATAAATCTTTTCAATACTATAGTGAATTAAAAATCTGCAATATTGAAGAATCACAATTGAAATTTAATTGGCAATTACGAAAAGTCATAAAATAATTTAATCGGGAGAAGCATATTGTCTCAGCCCTGCTGGAATTGACACCTTTTTTTTACTAATAGTATTGATTGTGAATCGAATCTGAATCGAGAATAGATTCTGAATCAAATCTTCACTCCACGAATCGGAATCGAATCGAATCGTGAGTTGTTGTAAGATTCACATCCCTATTAGTTACCACAGAAAAAGGCACAACTTGTGGCTTCAGACATTTTCTTATTTGCACTACACACAAAGCGCAGACAAATAGAGATCTTAAGCTGATGATGGTGAGAGAAAAGGAGTCTATGAGTGACCAAAGTACTAATGTTTAGGGCGGGAATTGTATCAAAACCATTTCCACACAGCAATTGTCTATATGCATTGGGCAGGCAGGGGAGCACATGTTTCACATACAGCGTTTTTAGAAGAGCAAAAGATTGAAAATCTGAGCTTGTTGAAACCTTAATAAATAAAGCAATTTACGCTAAATGCAAATTTAAAGACTCACACAACTGACACTTTTCAATATCTTTCAAGTTTCACACTCATGCAAAGGAGAATGAATCAATAGCTGTTAAAGTCGTATCAGATAAAAAGGCGTTCCCATTGCATGAAAAAACAAAATAGAGCAGCAGCACCATGAAGAGGCCAGACATTCTATTTTTATCAATTCATGCTTTGAATTACTCAGTTGAGGTAAACTACTCAAAAATAGAATTTTTAAAATTAGAAAAAAAAGAAAAGAAAAAATGCTAGGAGAGTCTGGTAAATCCATCCTCTGGAGGCCATGAATGTTTAAATAATCAATAAAAGATAAATTAAAATCAGATATTTCAGCTTGAACCAAAGTGGAGGGCTGACTGATTGTTAAACAACTAACCTGTACCACAATTTCTCAATAACAACTGACCGACATACCCATGTCTTGCCACACACATAAAATAACCCAGGGGGTCAAGAAGACAGCACATGTACGGTCTAACAAAGGAAAAAGCCATTTTCAAACTCAACGGAGTGTCTTCTCAAACGGTATGGTTGTAAGTGTATGAATTACAAAATTACAGCTCAATCTTCTGTCAATCACACTGACTATTAATCCTGTATCTGCAATGAAAACTGTACAAACATTGCCAGACTCCATTTTTTCAGGTCATTGATGCACTTACCCGTTAATCATGCTGAGCAGGCCCTCCACCATGTGGGCCAGGTAAGACACCTGGGCGCTCTCATCTGGGAATACAGGCCCATGCATGGAGGCAAGCTGGGCCAGGCACTGAAGGGAGTCCTGGGCCATGTCAGAGTCCTCGCGAATCTTCCTGTGTACCTGAAAAAGGTAAACAGTTCCAGGTTTTTTCAGTCTGTGTTTAAGGTATTAAAAATAAATCATACAATGTAAAGAAAATACTCCTCATTCTTCAAAGAACTGATACAGACTTAATAAACTTAAAAAGCACAGATGAGTTGAAACATGTGTAATGACTTTGGTACCATCATCTTTAACTAATCACCCACTTTCTCATTTTGTCTATAAGGAGAGTCAACGCCAAGTATCTTGAATCCTCCGAAATTCACATGTGAGCAGCTGCACAACTACAAAAACATCTCCTTGACAATTTCATTCAGAGTGATGGTTGAAACACAAACACAGTATCTCAGAACTTATGGAACATGCTTTTATCAGATCCAGATGATTTTTTTTAATACAAATGTGCAAGTTGATGACTTTTCTTGATTTTCCATATAAGGTCTTTATTATAAATAAAAAAAGAAATTAATCTTTGATAGCTCTACAATCAAAATTCTGGACTGCCTACTAAAATGCTCCCCAGTTCTTAGAAAAGAATATTGTCCAATCCTTTCTTTCAGTGCCAGAAAAACACAATGGCAAAAAATAAAAACACCACCAACTAGCTAATAAATAGTTCATCATCTGAGCCACGGTGCAGTGCTATTCTGAAACCGGGGGGGTGAAGATTAAGGACAAAAACTGCTAGTGTAATTTTGGGTGATCATCGAATTTCAACTCAGACCGAGTCTGTATTTTAGTTTAATCTACAGTCAATAGTTCCTCCCTTGCCTCTTACATCTCTGTGTGAGACAGAGACACACAACAGACGGGAGATCTGTATTTGAGTTGACAACAATTACTGTATATAAAAACGTATCAACTAAAGGTAAATAAATATCATAAATCTAGCGAGAAAAAAAAAGAAGATTCACATTTATCGTTTCTGTCCGACAGTCAGGTCAACATATGAGAGTGCAGATAGATGACGATCTACTCAGCTGCTGATGGCAAGGAAACTGCATTCAGGCCGGAGCGTTAGCAGGTGTTTTTGCTTTAACGGCACACATCAAAAACCTGAATGTGCACCACCAGACAAAAGCTCTTGAAATTAGGGAAATCTACTCTAAAATGCTTGAATGCACCTTAACACGAGGATGGTGCTTGTGCTGATTTGAAAACAAAAATTGGATTTAATTATTCAAATTTGTGGAGAAAAGATTTAAGTCTTTAACTACAATTTCAAGTTTGACTTTTCCGTTAGTTTTATTCATTTAAATTAATTAGCTTCATCATATTTCTTCACTGGTTTAAGAACCAAAACTGATGTAAGAACATCCGCTGCATGAATATTTCATGGGGTGTCAGTATGTGAACACAACATTGCCAAATCAATGCCAACTTAGGTCAAGTCCTTTTAAAGCTAATTTTAGTCTTTTAATGGAGAATAAAAAACACAGCATTTTGGACATTGATAACAAAGCAAATCATGAAAATGATCAATTATCATTTAAGCTGTAGCAACACAAGTGCACTACTATACCAAAGGTTATGTTATTATCCTTTTTTGGAATCGATTTCAATTTATACTTTCTTTTAATAAAACAATTAGGCTTTAAAATAACCTCTTGATCCATGTGGATAAATTAAGATAAACATAATTTATGTTCTGAAACGAATAAGCAGTGTTCTAGGTTTCATCCACTAAATTGAAGTTACAATGTTAATTTTTCTCCACTGCTCTTGTGATATTTTTAAACTTATCAATGACGGTTAAAAATAAACCGGACTGCAGAGAATACCACCTTGAAATAGAAAAGCCTTAGGCTAAGAATGCAAAGGTGAACCTGCCTCATCCTCCTGTCACCATGTTCAAAAAGCACATCTGCCTATAGAGCGCAGGATTAATACTCACTGGTATAACAAACAACCCAGTAAACTGAGGTGTTCTGAAATGTCCAACTGCGTGACCCTGGTCTCAAACGAACAATCACTGAGCTCGCCTGACCTCGCAGACAGCCTCAATCAAACCTGGAGAGGAAAAATCCGACTCCCGATGAGAAAGAGCAGCTCGATTCAGTCTCATCTCAGCTCTAAGCTGCCCTTCACTTGTGGGATTCGGAGCTTGGTCCGTGCTGAGCTGTCACACTCCAAGCAGGAGAAGCAGCATTGTTGGTTGTAACTGGTAAGGTAGCAGCAGTAATTTCACAGCAAGTCATCACAGCAACATGTGTTTCCACTGACGGTGCTATGCAGACGTCTGGAGCTCAAATGTCTTCCTTCTTTGAGCTGTGGCTCTCTTTCCAGCCAGTCCAAGCCTTTTTCCTCTTTCCTCTTCTTTGCCTGTTTCTTGAACTGTCATCCCATCAAATCCAGAGTGAATACCTCTTCACCAGCTCCTAAAGCTCAAACTAACGAGTGGCACCATCGCAGAAGCAATCAAACTTTCAACCTCCCTCCTTTTACTGCTTTTTCTACCTTTTTCCCCCCTTTCAGATCCTCTCCTTTCTTCTCTTCCTCCCCTACAGATTCCTTCTTGCTGCCTCTACACACTCCTCCGCCCCTCTCTTCTCTCTCTGCTCCACAGCTGTGCTGCCCTGTTGGTCGTAAGCCACACTGCTGGGAAGAGATCTCAGATGCTAACGTAGCATAGCCACCACAACGTATTCTTCTGCGCTGCTGCTCTCTTCCAGAGCGTGAAGTCATCCGCTGGAAGAGCTCAGCAAGAGGATGGGGGGAGGAGGCGAGTGGGGTAACTAGTGAGAGAGTGGGAAAGAAAGCAAAAGGGAGGGGTAGGAGAGCAGCGTAAGGCCAACAGATTGAACAGCACGAGCTCTGAAAAAGCAGCTGCTTCAGCGAATGAGCCATACGATGCCAGTAATGCCAGTCGCCTTGAGTCTGACTATAGTTAGAGATACATAGCGAGTGAGTGTGTGTGTGTGTGTGTGTGTGTGTGGGTGTGTGTGCGTGCGTGAGCATTTGTTAAAAGGGATGGATGGAAGTAGAGAGAATGAGATCCAACAATATAAAACATTTTCAGAAAGCAGATCAAATGACTGCAGATTTTAAAAACCGATTCAACAATAAATTTAGTGCCAGTAACGTGTTTGTCGTCGTTATAGCGGCTAATTTAGTGACCTGGGTTTACACTGTACTTTAATGTAATGAAGGATAAGATGAGCGTAAATCTGACATAAAAAAGACAGTTATGTGTATATCCTGCTCTCAGACAGATCTAAATCTAACCTTTTGTCTTGACTTTATTTTCCCTTTGGCTTTGCTAAAGGAGCTAAACTGTCTAGTAATCTCTTAATGCCTTCTTAAGCAGGAGTTTGCCAGGCTTTCTTAGGGTTTTTCAGTTTTCTTCAGACATTGGCTGCTTTTTCACTTAGTCTAATTCTCCAATGACAAATGCCAAAGATACCACAGATTAACAAACAGAATAATATTTCTGCACCGACAAGTTGATTCCCAAAGAGCTAACAAAGTATAGTGTGCAGCATGTCCTTAAAAAATGGAGGGAAATTGGAGAAGTGGAGGACAAAATCATCATCATCTATCTTTATTCCCGACGCAAAGATAGGTTCATATAAAAAACAAAATAACAATAATAATATAGCAACATAGACACCAAGTACATAACATACAACCACACACCTAAAATACATACAAACATGCAAAAGAAAACATGTCAGACACAGAAAAATATAGCAGATGAACAGTACCCTTCAAGAAACCTGAAAAATTATTTCCGAGGATGCCTAAAAGAAAATATTCATTTCGATTTACATTAGCATGTATTAATAAACCAGCCATTTCCCATTTTCCTGACAATATAATGAATGAAAGGATCCCAATTTCACCAATCCAATCCAAAAGGGTGGAGCTTGACACGCTTCAATCCGAGTCATTTCCTCCACGACTCGGCACTTAGAACAAAGTGGCAACAGCACCATGTTTAAATGTAGCATGATTTTTTTGTTGTTGTCGTTTACAACCACGTCAAAAGGAAGAACATAAACTTTTGGATGTCCACAATTCTCCTTCCATTCTCCTTTAGCTCAAGGAAGTTGTTGTGCCGCTATGACGTCACGCTATTACATAGCAGACACATCTATCGCTACCCAGCCGATATGTCGCCCATTGGGTAAGGGTACGTTGGCTGTGGAAACACAGCAGAGGATTTACCAAATTGCACCTAACAGTCATATACAAACCTGGACCCGTTGGTGGAAATGGGTAAAAGGTGGCTCAAAACTACAGTACTAAATATCAGTCAAAATTTCCAGCTGTGGACTGCTTTTCAAAAAGAAAAAGAAAAACTATCTTTAGTTGCCACTTATTTAAGTGTTTCTTTCAAGTAGGAATCTCATCAATTCTTACTCTTTTTTTTAGCAAAAGATTAATATTTTACTCGTCACTCAACATTCAGTCAACAAACAAGTGGAAGTGGTACTACCTGTACCACAAAACAAGATTTCATTTGCATGTACTGAGCCATACCACACCATGTCATAGAAAAACAATCTGGACTTTTTTTCTTCTTTTTTTTTTTCGTTCAATCCAAACCAAAAAGACAGACATGAAACATCAGCTTCACCACCGTCTGGACTTCACGGCTAAACTTGCTGCAACAGAAAGCAGAGCACTCAGTGTGAATCTATAGATGTTTTCACACATGCACCGAAGACTCAAATTTTCCACATGAGTTGGAGAGGCTGCTTAACAAAACAACATTCATGTAAGAACCAAAAAGATGAGAGCTACGCTAGCACATTAGATAAGACCAACTTTATTTGAAAAATGGTGGAAGGAGAAAAAAAAGGCAGCTCCTCGCCAGAGTAATGAAAATATATGAGATCTTATTTCTCTTTGACTTCAGAAGAGAGGATCAAGTCCAAGTCTTTACAGAATCAGAGGTTTGTCCTAAAGATTGCTCAACTTCTCTTTTGGTGTTTTTTAAAAAAAAAAAAGTTACTAAGAGAATCTGAAATTGAGGCCAATTGGGGTAATGTAGATTTCCTCCTGGCTTTATTTCTAACTGTATTAAATGGCAGTTCAGTGTGTATCAAAGTGTTGAGTAGAGCTAAGAATAAAACTATGAAAAAAGGGAAAGGAGATAGGTGATGAAGGACAGAACCGGTGCTGAAAAGATGGATTGAGGAAATGAAGAAGAACACGAGACAATGAGGTCAGTGGAAGACAGAAAAGATGCAGGAGGAGAAAGAAGATGAGGATGTAGAAGAAAGATGAGCGGAGAAGAGCGAGAGGTAGGGAGAGTGTGGAGCGGTATTTATAGAAAGATACAAAGTCTGGTGTCTGTTACCTCCGGGGACTCAGAGACTAATCTTTCTCTTTTTTCAAATCAACACTGCTTCCAACGTATCATCTGCTCCACCATCACTCTCTCTCAGATTAGGTTACCGTCTGCCTGCAGGCCTTTGCTGCAGCCTCATCAAGCCCTACACAACACACTGATTGTGTTTACGTAGTAAACACATAATTGTGTCACCGTGTATGCTCTAATTTTTATATCATTGTGGCAACAAAAGATCAATCTGTCCCTGAAAATGCAATTTTATATCACAGCACATATATAGCACAATATCAACAATGAAATGCCTATTTTGCCCAATTCCATGATGATTACACCAGTATGAAAACACTGGCTTTTCTGGTAGTTTTGGTATGGTGCAGCATAAGTAAGAACCTGTTGCAGTACTTCTTGACTTTTTCTTTATATCTTTATTTTTGCTTGTGAACATTGGTAATGTTGTTTTTTTGTTCTGGTTTGGATGCTGTGCTACTTAAAGGATTTATGAAATATTATAACATCTGTTATGATGAATACCCAGGCAGATGGGAGGGGTTTATGAGTTTAGATGAGTTCAATAGGAGATGTACTGCAAGGCAGGGATGAAATGGAGAATAAGGAAGAAGATGCTTCTTCTTACAACACTTTTTCCCTAGATTATTGTTGGAAATGTGACACCAGTGGCAAATAAAAATTGACCAGTTTAGGGGACTGATGAGGACACACAGACAGTATTGAAAAAGCAAAACTGTCCATTTCACCAATATGTAGCTGCAGGGAACATATCTGGACTGCAATGCCTCTACTTTAATACAGACTGGTAGAGGCTGCAAACAGAGCAGTAAGAGTGAAGTAGGGATAACGTTGCTTATTAACAAAAGATGGTGGTACTTTAGAAATGTTACAGAAAAGGAGTGTCTCTCTGCTTGGATATTGAACTACTAGGTGTGAGTTTCTGCCCATGTTTTCTACCAAGAGTTTACCTGCATTACCTGCTGTTGCATGTGATGCTTGCCACAGAAATATCTGTAGATTTCAATCAACAAGACAAATGTGAGGTTTAAGGGGGACAAAGTTTAGGTGGAGTCACCATTTCAGCTGTGATGCACTAAAGGATCTACAGGATCTCTGCCTGTATTCTAAAAACGTCTGCAGAGGAGCTAAGGCCCCTTTTCCATTAACATTTTCAGCACTGATAACCTTTGAGGACAAGAAGGCATATAGTTAGTTTTTATTTTCAGTTCTGTTTTAGTACTCTTCAGCCCCATCCACAACTAGATAAATTAAAACTGATTATTGTAAATAGTTATTAAATTATATTTCTCTTTATAAACAAAAAGAGTACAACAGGTGAAAGCCAGCATCTGATACTAAATTTATTACAATGTTTTGTCCATGCTACTGTTTAAACACACTTCCAACTGACTTAATGGTATTGGGGGAAGTCCCTTAGTATAATTCTTTTTACTGAATTACATCCAGAGATCTTGGTCTGCACATTCATGCCTCCTGGAATAAAAAAATAATTAAAAATTTAAGAATACTTGTCTGCGGATGCCAGGTTAGAAACAATCTTTGTATCCTTAAGCTTTAGGAGCTTGGCCATCCAATGGTCCAAAACGCAACTGTTACTTTTCTATCAGAGAAGATGAAAAATAGATTTCAATATAAATGTAAACATGTGTGTTTATACTGGCTGGCTGGACGGCTTTGTCTTCTACACTGAACTCTGTATATGTATCTGTGTGGATGTGAGCTTGCATTATCTCTGTACCATGCATGTATCTTGTTGAATTAATGTAATGTAATTACCCAGATGCAACTGACCCTATCACTGCCCTGGTGTGCTGCATCTGAAGGCAATCAGGACAAGAAGCTACGCTGTAACCATTCAGAAAAGAGCTAAAACTAAAAACAAACAGATAGAAATGCACTGTTGAGGCCACAATTATGGGCACCTCAGATTGGGTGAAATGCTGCTGCAGCCCCCTCCCCCTCTTTTCTGTTGTTGTGATCACAGGGCAGAACAGTTTTATTCTGCAGGAGGAATAAATAGGGTCTCCTTCCTTTTCAATTTCCAACAGACCATTTATCACCTAACCTCTCTCACTCTCCTGAAAATTACATCCACAATTCAATCCCTCTCCAAATTGTATTCGTCTGTTCAATCTTTTCCTCATCTTACCCTGTAAAAAATTATACCTCATTTCATTCCTGCACCTTGATTCATTTGCTCCTTGTTTTTCCTCATTTCAGTCCACCTCCCGAGTGTTTTTCTTTCCTCGATTTTCCTCCCCTCATCCTTCAATCTATCGCCCCTTCCCTGAAACTAGAGCCATAACTGCCACTAGCTGAAGTGGAAAAAAAGAGATAAGCACTCTTTTACAAAACCCCTGGGGCCAAAATGGCCATTTGCTGCACAGAGCATCTTTTCAGTAGCAAAGATGGATGCTACACACTGCATGATTATTGAGCTAATTCCCAAGATATGTTTTTGTCCTGTGGGTTGAAAAATTGATCTTGGCCTCAGGCCTGGCACAATCGATAATGATCTAGCTCCAGTATCATCTTGTTGGTTTGTAGATTCTTTGTGAACGTCATCAGTGAATCTGCAATTACCAAAACCATTTCTGCTGCTAATTAAAGAAAATGTATTATTTTTCAGAGAAAACAATGTTGTAACTGCAAGATGCATTGACTAACATAACCTGTCGCCCCAACACCATTAAAATGAGAGAAAATAAAGAGTTAGCGAGGCTCACATGTAAATCATAGACAGATGGAGCTAGAAATGTTAGAGATAAAATGTTACAGATAATTCTTTTCAACCTACTTGAACCAGGTGTTTGTGCTCAACTTTAGAGCCCTCTGAGAGCCATTTAGCTTTTCCATATGTCATTACATCACTGGTAGTGTGTTCCAACACCTGCTGTGTGTTGTTAGAAACTCCCTCTTGTGGAGCTGGAATTTCTGTAAAGGGACCACAGTGCAGGGAGACAGTTCGTCTTCGACAGATCACAGTCTCATTTTCCCTGCAACAGTCTTTAGAAACCCTGCTGCAACCAGGATTTGCAAGCTCCATTTGCAATACCAATAAGTATGATAAATACATGTTTGCTCCATGCTGCACAAAGTACAGCATGAGTGTAGCCAGACTACAGTTTGGAAATAGGAAATGAGCAAAATGAGAGGAAAAATGTTAATAATGGGATTATACTACTGCACAGGCTTTACAGATGTGCTGCTTATGGATGTAACAATTACTTGATTTTACAATTAATCATGGTAGTAAACACCATGATTATCTAATCATAATATATCCCTCAATATTGTCACGTTCCATAAAGGATTATACCTGAACCATTTTGGCAGATCAGCACAACTCACGCAAGGAACAAAAAAGTTACTTGTGTTGCCGCTTGTGTTACTTTGTTTCCGTTCTTTGTGAGCTGCCGTAGGTGTGTTAGAGAAAGTATGGCAAAGGAAGAGTCGGACAAATAATACTGTGACTTTACAGTGAAGATGTCGAAGCAGACAAGAAACCGGGTGCCGCTAGGACGGCGCTGCCCTTGGTGGCACGGCGCTGCCCTCGCTGGCGTTTGGCTGGCGACCAACTTCACCCATGTTCAAAGCAGTCAAAGACACAGCACTCCTTCATCATTATAAGTGCGCTGCAGATGTTGGAGAAAGTATGAGGCACTGTGTCATCACTTATTTACGGCGGTAGAGTGGGAGCTTGCGGACAGAGTGTACATGGATCTGCGTTTCTGATTGGTTGGAGGAAGTAAGGATGAAGTAATATGACGTGCGATAGGCTATTATGAAAAAGGAAAGGAACATTTTTCTATCAAACTTTTTTTTTGCCCCTTTTTTCTCTATTGACCCACGTGTCTATCGATCGATATCATTATCGATTTATCATCCACCCCTAAAACAAGCCAAGTCTTGCTGTTGAATAAACTGTCAACAGCCTCCTATTAACTAACATCTCAGATCAGTGGAAGGGTGCAGGAGCCACAGCCATCCACCCGCTGAGGGACGGAGACTCCCCAGAGCCCTTAAACAGGGTGATGCTTATGTGTTATGGTTGGGTTACTGTGGTTGTTAACAGGGGCCCCTAATCCTGGGGCCGGGCTCTAATCCTGCCACCGGTCGGTTGTGGACTATGACCCCGATGGCACGTGTCTATGAGCACCCCCTCTGCATACACCCACACACACTCAGCCTGGCGAGTCTGCTACTCCTCACAGCTGAAGAGACGGAGCAGCTGAGACAGCAAAGGACCCCATTAAACTCAACACACGCACAAACACAAACCAACACAATCCTACAGAGACAGACATGCTCCAGCACACACAAAAATGTACACAACACAACAAGAATGATTCTGCAACACAAACATACACACAGGCAGCTGTCAGTGCCACAGCAGCCTTACAATAACAAACAGTTGAGCTACTAGAAATGCCAAAGCTAGAGATGAAACCAGAGGCCTGAAAACTGAAACCTACACAAAACACATCCTGCAGATTCCAACAGCAAAGAGAAGCGACCGAAAAATGACAAACATTTTTATTCAGTGCCAGCCGCCACGACAGGCCAATCAAGTGCATGATTAGACCTTCGTAATTTGGATAACGTATCTCTGATTGCATTCACTGCCTTCAGGCAATTGGTTAATTATGACTGCTTTGTGAATATAGTGCTGACAAAATGCAAGCATTGCAGTATTGATAATCATCCGGAACAGCAAATAAGCGCTTGTGGGTTGGACAACAAAACACAATAATTAACCCTATTTTTCTAATATATAAGATATCATTAAAATACAAACAAAATCATTTCTGAACTTTATTTGACCTATAAAGACCAATATTCCAAGTGGCATGGCACAACGTTTATGTGGGAGTCGTACGGGATAACTTTGATGATGTTTGGTGCCATAAAGCAGTGGGCCCTCACGCCAAACTGGCCCGCCGCCAATAGTACCTGGCCTGTCAGATTGTCGGCTGTTTTTGTTTGGACAAGAGTTATTAGGGGTGGGAATCTTTTACCATCTCACGATTTGATTTGATTCCGATTCTTGAGGCCACGATTCGATTCAAAAAGATTTTCGATTAAAAACGATTTGACTTTATTCATAAAGATTTCTTATTGGGTTTCTGATCATGATCTACTCTCATCTGCTTTGGTATACAGAA
>JAPMNP010642163.1:0-10236 GCA_029874935.1 Atherina boyeri | reverse complement strand
TGAAGACTCTTTCTATAAATGTTGTAATATACCTGGAGTTTGTTTTTTCGCCACCTTCGTTCAGCTTGTCTACATACTCCTTTTGTATTCTTTAACCAATGTGGCCAATATTAATCAGCAGATTGAATAATCTTGTAATTTTTGCAGTCCCATTCATGTCATTTAAAAAAGAAAAGGCAATCCCTGACTGAACATATTTCTTACATTTGTCTTGATATGTGTATTTATTTTCATTTTAAAATTATATTTTTTTGTCAGTTACCTTTCAAAAGAGATATCGATCACAAAGTGACATGGTGTTGCTTAACTACATCCCTTAAGGCATTACACTTCAGATGTTTAAAAATGTAAACTAAATATTTAAAAATGAACATGACCATTGGGTTGATATCATAATTGAGTACTCAAGAATAATGACACAAGAGGCCGAATCAATCTTGAGTGTGTATGCGGCTGAACAAAAGACCAGAAAGTCCACATGTATATGCAATACCTACCACCACAAAAGTTATTTAACAATGAAAAAACTATTGATTTTTGAATAAACTCATATCTTATCAGAGCAGAAAACACTAACTTTAACAGAAGATGTTCCAGAAATGTTTCTAAAGGTCTGAAAGTATCTAATTTATTAATCCAATGTATAAGACTTGCTTAATGTTACTTCATTATCTGGAAATGATAGTGCAAGAAAACCTTACACGAAGTCACAAGTATACTACTGGCTTGGTTTATGGCTTGTATTTCACTACAATGGACTCAAAGGGATCTTTATTTAGTAAGAGGATTGGAAATGCTGCATCTCTGCTTTAAGCTTTGAATGAATGAATGAATGAATGAACGAACATTTGTTGACACAATCCCAACACAGCAGTAGGTTATAATGGGACTATAAGTTGTCCTGAAATTGTATGCCTCTGTTAGATACATCATTAGAAAGTTCCTTCTGACTAAAATCTTTACTATTATTAAGAAATCAGTTAAAAATGAAAACATTGTCAGGGATTGACCTATGGCACTACTAAAGAGATGAAGTGAGTCGTCAGCATGATGCCCACTCTACTGCTGCAAACATTATTTTGAGCTGGGAAAACTTTTTTCCCAGCTCCATTAAGTATTTTTCAATACCTCTCTTTGTTTAAGCAGCAGACTATATTAGGTTATTTATGATCTTCACTGACAAAGTCTGACAATTTATGACTGGTTTCTCAAAGATGACATCAGAGAGGGTTAACACGGGCCATGATTGGAGCTGAGCTGACTGGATTGTGTGTACATGGTTGTGCTAAAGATGATGACCATTCTCAGTAGCTCTAACCTCACTTCACTGTGTTATACATTTGACCTCACTTCAGAAGAAACGATACAAAACAGTATTATCATAGCATAATCTTCCATAGAAAATAACTGGATTTGAATGGCTATTTGCTAAAAGTGCCAAATAAGATGCACATGAAAAACTCAAAAGCAGTTACTGTGTCCAAAAATCAGGAACTTGTCACTCAAAAATATTTACAAAATTTGTTGCGACCAGTGTCATGTAGGAAATATTGTCTTCACATTGAACCAAAACTGCTGCCTGTATCACTGTGTAGAGGTTAATGTGCATGCATTATGCAAGGCTTGAGAAATGCAATATGACATTAGATCAAAACCAGTTAGCAAACCCAAACCTTGTTAAATACAGAAAAATGATAGTGTGCTTTTAAAAAATAATTTTAATTGAAGTTTTCTTTAGTGTAAAAATGGTAAAACACAAGTGTTTGTAAATAGAGACAAATATTTCACATAATTGTCCTTTTTATTTTGACAGACAGCAAAGTGTTCAATTGGTACTGACTTGTTTCAAGTATATGTTTTGAGACTTTTCTTGTAGTCTATAGCATTGCAGCACTTGATATAATTAATGAATACATGGATTCCTAACCTGTGCATGTATACAGGGTCAAACTCTCTAGACTAATAAATGGTCAAGCAGAGCTATAAACATAGATCAACTTAAATGTGCGCATAAACATACTCCGTAAACAATGATAGTTAGCTGTACCAAAGCTCCTTCATTCGGTTTAGTGATAGTGAAATGTTTTTTTTTTTTCTTTTAGAGATTAAATTCTACAATAGGAAAATAAACAGTGAACTAAATGGGCCATGTGGTCAGAGGGGAGTCAAACCCAATTGCTTTTGTCATTGATGTAATTCATTTGAATGAGAAAGTCTTTGTGATCCAGTATGTAATGTTACTTAGATGTAAGCGTCTTCCACAGGTGACGCTTATTAACCCTTTTTGACCAAAATAGTTCCACTGTTGGTTTGTTGCTGGTGCTAGAGCTAGATCTAAATTTGTTGTAGTTTAGAACTAGTTTGGTTTTTCTCAAGTAAAGAGCCACAAGTCATGTGATTACATCATTTAAAACTTCTCTTCTAGTTCTTGTTTGATCCTCCATGTAGTATATTCTAGATTTCTGCAGTTGACCACAGTGCAGTGAAGCATTTTGCCTTCACAAAAGCAACAATATATTGCAGTGTTTAGCTTGTTTTCCCTGCAAAATTACATTTATATATTACCAGTATAGTTTTAAAAACATTGGTTTAAACAGCACAAGGTGTTTGTATAAATGCCTGGGGCAGAAATTTAGAATGATTCTGTATACATGTTCTGTGGGATCTATAAACACCAGCTGACTTGATTAAAACACTCAACAATTTATGGACTTAGCTGTAAATTCTTCTAAAAACCACTAAATGGAAAATTAAAGTTTTACTAGGTTAATTTTTATGGTTCTCTGAAATTTAGCAGACTAAATGCTAAACTGGCTCCGGATTGTAAAACATATTCNTTTTTTTTTTTCTTTTTTTTTCTGGTGTTGAAGGCAGCACTTTAGTGGTTGAAACGGAAAAAAAATACTTCTAAGCTAGACTCAGGCTCTAGAAAAACCCAAACACAAGTTCTTATTCCTGGTAATATAGATGTTCAGCATCATGTTATGTTTTTTTTATTTTTAAGCAAAAACACCCCTCACTGATGGTTATAGGTATAGGTGCGGGTACCCAGTGGCTTTAGCCACTGCTACATCTGTCTGTTGCAGTTGTTTGTATGTTCTGATGGAAATAATTTTGGTTTAGCAAGATAGGTTCAGACACTACAAAATCAGCTTGTAGAAATATATTTATAACCGACGTTGTAATTCAGTTTAGGGAGAATATTATTTTCTTGCCACAAGCACAACCCTTGCTTGTCCTGTGCAATAAGGTGGGTTACATGTTTGATATAATATAAAGAAAATGGTTCCTAAATATGGCCGATCAAACCAAAAGGTTATGTATATTTACAGTAACTGGGTCATGGTGACTGAACAGAGACTTTTCTCTGTTTAATTTTTCAAATGCATGTTTTGGAGCTTTGAGCACCACAAGTCAAGACCTGTCCACCTGGATTTTATTCAAAGAGGGTCCATGTAAAATTGTCTTTGCACAATTGCATCAAAATAACTTTGAGGGCAAGTAGAAAAACAACTTAGTTTAAAAATGCTAATATCTTGTTTGTAGGTGAACTTTCTCTTGAAGAGAGACTGTAAATTTGATGACCATCTCTAAGTTAATTTGCCTCACTGTAAAACCTCTTTTTAGGCATCACATGATGTTTATGGGAATTATGCAACATGACATATGGAGCTTCGTATGCAGAGTAAGTGTAATGGGCTTTTACAGCCAGTGTTCCAACTGACATATGCACCTTCATGAACAGCATGAGGGCCATCTCATAATCTTTGTGTCCAGCTGACCAAATGTTTTTTTTTCCATTGTGTGAAAGGTTGTGATGATTGCACAATGTTCATTGTAAGATTATTGTTTTTGTTCAGAGAAAATCCAATTTGCTGCTGCAGGGTTTGCTGACACACTTGCACAAAGGCTTACCCTGATGTAGTATGTGTTCACAACTTTCATGTTGAAATTCCATTTAATGTTAATTTTCTACTATCCACATGTGACTTTTAAATGATTTGCAAACTCCCAACCAATCATACATGAGTCCCATTACTTTTAAAACCTGTATGACCATAAACAGAGTTTTATTAGTAAAAAATGTGATCCAAGAATTTGTTTCTGTATCCTCTGACAGTAATGGCTGAGTCATTAGGTGAGCAAGTGAGTGAAACAAGAAATGTTCCTTATAATTTGGTTAAAGTCCCTCCCTCTGAAAGTTATCATCAGCACTAAGCCATTTTTATATTGAAACCAGTTTGTGTGGCCTTTGGCTGTTTGGTTTGTTGCACACATTGGTCCCTTTTCCTCCTGTTTCTGCTGAATGAGACGCAGTGGAAGGAAGTGAGTGCTTGTTCTTATCTCACCATTGCAGAAACACTGTGTGAGGGAGAATAATGTGTGAACTCGAAGTGTCAAGTTTGAATAACCCTGTGAGGGATTCAGAAATGAGTGCTCTGTCAGTGTTTGTCCAGGAAATTTCGTGTTTACAACTATTGTTAGTTAAAGCAGCCTGAACCAAATAGTCATGTCTGTATTTGCAATTCAAATTTTAGATGGCTACAAGGTTAAAGACTAAAACAGAGTCCAAAACTATCAAACTTAGTACTTATTATTGCCCAGTCCGGTTATTATTTTAACTGTGTGGTAAAAACGGCTAAAGCTCCAATTAGAGACGAATGAATTGTCATGTCTCTAATGATCAAATAGATCATTTTATGTCAACCAGCCATGGCAGCTCTAACTCTGTTTTGAATAATGAAAAAACAGAGCATCTCCATTTGCAAGGAAAAGAAGTATATTTATAGCGCTAGTATCCAGAATGACTCGTTTTCAATTACTATCTATTGATATTGAGACTGATTCAGTTGATACTAGAGCGGGGAAAACAACAGCTGTGACAGCTTACTTTTTCCATGCCTCGACTTTGACCCACCACAGACCTGCCTGTCACACCTGAGGAGTCCAGACTTCAGACTCTGTCACACTTTACAGGCATAAGCTAAATAACCTGGAGACTGTGGTCGGCTTGTTTACCTCAACTTCGGTAGTGCGAATGAAAACGTATTTACTTAGAAAGAAGAAGTAATTTAAATAGAGGGAACAAGAGGAGCTTACTCTCTTCACTTGTTTTTTTTTTTTTCTCCATTTAACTGTGTAAAATCATGGACTTTATGTGTTTACTCTGAACCTTTTTTAGTTTTGGTTTCTTAAGTCATTTTCAAAGCCAGGTAGAGTTCCTGGAGTCTGGCCCCATTCCTCCCATATGAATATCCAGATGTCTTTCCTTATGTTTACTGACTGCTCGTTGTGACACCTCTATTGACATCAGCAGAGTGACTGACTCGTTTTAATAGATTTTATTGGGTGTAGGCTGATTAGAATCAGACTGGTATTTTTGGTTAATGTATCATGCCTACTAACCGGGAAGCTATTTAATTGGTGTGTACAGTAATCTTCAGTGGGAGCTCATTCTCTAAATTATGTTCAGATTTTACACCATATTTATCTTAAGTGCATTTCTTTTTAACATTAAAATTGTCAGATGAAGAAGGTTTTTATAGAATATTGTGTGTGTGTATATGTATTGTGTCTGTGTGTGTGTGTGTGTGAGAAAATAATTAAATAATGATGGAAAAACCATCTGAACGACTCAAATGGTCATTCAGTGTATGCAGTCTGTCACTTGACCTCATTTTAATGTTGTTTAACCTGGACCTGAGTGACTGAAACAACCCCAGATCATTTGCTTAGTTAAAGCGAACCAATGATTTATCTTTTCTGGCCAGATGGACAATATGCGTGTGGCATTTACTCCTGGGCTCAGCCGACAATAGATTAGAGGGTCCTTTGTCATCACCCTAAGAAGAGGCATTAAGTTCCTAATGACTGTGTAAATCCTGGGGGGAATATATACATCTCCTCATTCGTCTTTGCATATGAGTGAAATTAAAGGACTAATTTGATATTTTGATCATTATAATTCTTTGCCATCATACTTTGTGTTTGTCAGAGTGTAGGGGCCCTTTTGTGCCCTGTAGTCTTACAGATTAAATGGCACTCCTTTTAACTGTCCTGACGCCTCTGAAGAGTTGGACTTGATTTTCTAAAAGGAAAAAGGATATGCTGACAAAGAAGTTTACAGTATGTAATGGCATCTTGTCTTGGTATTAAAAAAAATAAATAAATAAACAAAACACATGGTTTCATCTTAACAAGCAGGGTTTTGACCTGTGTTTGGTCTAAGAGGATATCTCCATAGTTGTTCAATCAGATATCATAGGGCCTCCAGATGAAAAATAAGTTTGAAACCTATTCACACAAAAAAGTTCTTTGTTTAAATCCCAATTTTATGTTTAACTCTTTATTCTGTATCATGAATAAATGTCTTTTTATATCTCCTCTCCAAAACATTACTGAACTAGTATCTTTTATTTGTGGCTAGACCTTTTGTCTCTGTAGACATGAATAAAAAGAAGTACATTTAACATTTGTTAAAAGAAACTGATAAAGAAATAAGCACATTGCACAAACTGTAATACAAAACACTACATAACATTTTATCTGGGAGAACACATATGTCAGAACTCTTTAAAGGTGATCTGCTGATGGCACGCTGTAAACTTTGAGCTTCTGAGAAAAATGTTTTAACCTTTGCATGTTCTGTTTGCTCAGCTGGATGTGTTAATAAATTCTCCTACTTTTATTCTGTTAGACGTGTGATCAAGATGATGATGAGGTGGAGATCGCTGTGGACAATGCGGCGTTCATGGACGAGTTCTTCTCTCAGGTTAGTGTTTTTGAATTTGTAAGTATATGAAAATTTGGCTTGATTACTGCCTTTGTATTTATGAACACCCATATTTGAAATGTGTGATGTCTGTTTCAGATTGAGGACATCAGGGGCAGTATTGATAAAATTGACGAGAATGTGGCTGAAGTCAAAAAGCTTTACTCTGTCATCCTGTCTGCTCCTACATCAGATCAGAGTAAGACATCTCACTACCACCAGATTTTCTTTATTTTCCTCTCCTTCTAATATTAGTATTGATATACTAAAATAAATGCGGCTTGATCGGTATCAAAATGTCAGAATTAAATGGTTTAATCTTTAAAGACTTTGTTTTTAGATGAGCCGATTTGTATATATGCAGCTGTTTCACCTTGCATATTGCTGTTGCATGTATGTTGCTTCATTCTCAGAAACACAGGATGATTTGGAGGCGATCACTAATGATATAAAGAAAATGGCCAACAATGCAAGGAACAAGCTCAAGAGTAAGTTTCCGCCTCCCTACCACACACTGGTTGTCAAAATGGATTAAATGGTATTTGGATTAGATGTGCAATGATGCGTGATAAATTCAAGTTCAGGTCATAACTCAGTAACTTGGATTGCTTCTCAGCTATCGAGAGGAATCTGGAGTCAGAGCAGCAGGAGAGGGTGTCGGCTGACATGCGGATACGTAAATCGCAGGTAAATGCAGCCCATCAGACCATCCAAGTAACATTGGGACGAAGCAGATTTGTAGAAAACCTCCTTTCTAAATGAATGTATTTTGGTAAATTTAACTTTTAAAATGATATTTCTCTAATTCAGTTGGCACTATCAGAATTGTGATTTTATTGACTTTTTCAGATATAACGCCAATTAAAACATGTAGGTGAAGCAAGAAGGATCTGAAAAACTACAGACTTGCACTGCAAGCTGTATTACCCATAAATGGATACTTCAGTGTCTATATAAAGTTAAGCAAAGGTGCATTTAATTTTCACAACTACTTGCATGCTCACTAGTTGTAGACTGAATGGAAACAAAACTTCCTGAGTGCAGACCTCATTAATTCACCTATGGTTGTCCTACTATTTCAAACAAAAAGTTCCCTATGAAATAATTCATACTATTTATTGCAGTTCAAGCTGTCTCTTGTGATGTGAATGTGGCATGTTAATGTTGTGATAATGGTGCATTTTTGATATATCATGCTGCCCTATTTCCTCATAATGAGCAAATTATGTCCAAAAGTGCTGCAGGCTACTCTGCTTCCTCCTCCACCGTGCTGCAGCATCATACTACTACAGTAACCCTTAAGGGACAAACCATTAGGTACAGCTTTACAGCAAATACCCTTTGTGTTTATTCACTGCTTAGTGGCAATTTTCAGTTTGAGCTGTTGGATGTCAGTACATCCCACAAAGTATGTATTTTAACATATTATTATTGTTATTGTTGTTATTTGCAACGTATAAAAAAAAAAACGTGTTTTTCCTTCACATAAGAAAATGTTTCACTGTCTTCAAACTGTCACCAGCTGTGTGCATAGTGATTGTTTTTTCTGTCTCCCAGCATGCGGTGCTGTCCAGGAAGTTTGTGGAAGTAATGACAAAGTATAATGAAGCTCAGGTGGAGTTCAGGGAGAGAAGTAAAGGGCGTATTCAGAGACAACTAGAGATCAGTAAGTTGTCGCTTTAAACACTAAAACAAAGACATTTGATGGTCCAGTGGTATTCTGTGTGAGAAATCTTGTCCTTTCATTTCCTTTCTAGCTGGAAAAGCAACAACAGATGAAGAACTGGAGGAGATGTTGGAGAGTGGAAATGCTGCTGTGTTCACTGCTGGGGTAAGAGCGTATGTATGTGCTTACGTGCTTTCCCGCTGTTATATCAGTAACATACTGCTTATTATGTAAATTCAAAGTTGTAAGTTGCTCCATAAAACTGAAAAAGCTTTCATCAACTAATTATCCAATTCATTAATAGAGCACTTTAAACACAACAATGTTGATCAAAGTACTGAACAATAAAACAACAAATCATTAAAATACATATGTATTTTTATATACTTAATTAATACACTTAAACATAAGACAAATATCAACAGTCAAGAAATGATAAAATGACCAAAGACAACATAAAACCTTAAAAAACAAAGCATAACCTCAATTAAAGCAAGAAAATATGTAGGTTTTAAGGATAGTTTTAAAAACGGACAGCAAGGAGGACTGTTTAATGTTTGAAGGCAGCTGGTTCCACAGCTTTGGTGTTACCACAGCTTTGTTACCACAGAGACGGCCAGATCCGCTATAAGTTTCAGCCTCATCTCAGGAACGACCAGGAGCTGCTGGTCAGCAGACCTTAAAGGTTGTACAGAAGATTTTTCATTTTTAACAAAATTCAAATCTTTGTTAACACCTACTAGATGGATATGTAGCATCCCCGTACTAATGAAAAACCCCCCAAAAAAGTAAAAAGAAATATAAAGTGTGGACGTTTTGGGGCCCAAAAAACAGTAGCCAATAGAAAACGACTACTAGCCGTTCAGTATTGGCCGTTGGCACGTCAATCAACCTCTTATTTTCGTAAGTGACTTACATTTGTAACGTACGTAATTTATGCAGCCTGTCAGTACACGAGCAGGGCTGTTGTAATCGCCCAGAACAGCTGATCACCCGTGCAGCCTAAACAGTGCAAAACTCTTCCTCCTCACAAACTTAGATGATGGCAGACAAGAAGTCCGAGCCACAGACAGCAAGCCTTAAACGGAAAACACTTTTTGAGGGAGCTGAAAAGAGAAGACAGGGACAACTTGACCAAAACCGAACTAAAGTGATTTTTGGGAGAATCTTTCTTGCAAGGGCGGATATTGAAATCTGCGAAGGGGATAAAAACGGATGCGTTGGTCGCTAAGTTCCTTTTGGATGGTAAGATATGCAAACTATGTGTTCTCAAGATGACAACTTCATGAAGTTATTTTAAATATGTGACCTAGACATTGAGGAGTGTTTTTTTTTTCAACAGGTAACTTTTACAGTCAACATGTTCTTGTCAGATTATTACATTTTCAAGTTCTATGTCGGAGAATTATTTGGCGTTATACCAAGTATTTGTTTGATACGCGTAATGTAAAATGCCAAGCTTTCCGGTTTATCTGATGTAATGACACCAATGTCTGGCTCCTCTGATGTTGCAGCTCTGTCTCACTGGTTGATCGATTCTCCCTGGATGGATTTGTGCATCCGAATACGGCGCAAAAGTTTGCTATTGCTACTAGCTACTGTCGATTCCTCACTGTCACACAAATGCAGCGTGCTGCTCGTTGCAGCGCCCAAAACAGAGGCGTTGATAGCGGTGGCTAAGAACTAACATCGTCGTAAAGGCGTGGCCAGGGAGGGAGATGTGAATCAAGTAGGCTGGTCTTGTGCATGTGCTTTATTCAAAAACTTGCCAACGGTCTCTGCTTTCTGTGATGCCACG
>JAPMNP010642151.1:0-20556 GCA_029874935.1 Atherina boyeri | reverse complement strand
GAATTGAGGAGGGGATTTGAGTGACTTTGTACATGTCATGGTTGTTGGTGCCAGACGGGCTAGTCTGAGTTTTACAGAAACTGATGATCTTCTGGGATTTTCACACACAACCATCTCTAGGGTTTAAAGAGAAAGGTCTGAAAAATACAAAATACGCAGTAAATAGCAGTGGTCTGGACCAAAAATCCTTGTTGATGTCAGGGATCAGAGGAGAACAGCCACACCAGTAGGATATGACAGAGAGGCAACAGTTGTTACATTTACATGGACAAATATTTCATCTATACAATTTAAATCAATCTGATCAGATTCCAGCTGACATATTTACATGGGTCAGTTGTGTGCTTACATGATGGACAGATTTAATATGATCGTAATGCTTTTGACATGCCTACTAGTTCAGTGTTTTCTTTATTTCACTTTCATTGCCCAAAAATCCTTCACTCTTTCAGTTTCTAACAATGACGTTGTATCCTCCACAGTAGTCCTGTTCCGTTTTGCTGCTGCCATTTTTCTAATTTTCCCTGAAGCACATGACATCACTTGATCGCCACGTGGTTTAAGGATGTGCAAAAACAACATCCAACACAGAAACGATCTGCTCCGATCATGAAAAGGTCTAAACCACTCCTCTAGATCAGAAGGAAAATTCTTTCTGATCAAGGCCGATCGGAGGAGCCGACATGTTTACATGACGCATTTTTATTCTGATTGGTGTTCGATCAGATCATAGTTCAGAAGGGAAAAACTGGTCCAAAAGTAAGTTGCACCCAAAAAAAGTGTCTGCCAAGTATAAGTACCAGGGAATATTCCAAATGTGCCATAGTTGGAGTTATTAACAACAATGTATTTGTACATGGAGCAAAGAGAGAAAAGTGCAGGGAAGTGTTCATTACACCACCCCAACACCATTTCAGTGACTCATGCTGATAGACTGCAGTGAATTGGATTTTTGTTTCCCCTGCTGTGTAATAACAGCACCATGTGGGAAAACACACCAGCAATGAAAAATAGAAACCACATTCTCCGTCTCCACACCAGACTTGGTTAATGAGCTCATAATATGGTTTTCCTCTTCTCATTTTACACATCTGAGCTCCCCGCCCACAGACACTGACTGAAATAGCTGCCATCTAATGGTCCTGAGAAAACAAACAACTCATTGCTTCCTGTTGTCTCCTGAGAGTAATTTCTCCACAAACAGCAACAGCAAATGAAGTTTGACTATTTGCACCAGAAGTGGCCACGGATCCAAAATGAATTCATGTTTATAATTTTAAAAAAAAGCATCAGTGGCACTTTAGGGAGAATTAAAGTAGTCCATTTATGTTTAATATCATGCATACAATCATTAAAAGTCTGTTTGTACGGCTGCTTTAAATAAGCATAACTATTTTTCCAAGAGTTATGGAATAGTCTTAAAATAATCTTACAACACAAATGCACAATTTAATTAGTCATGAGGAGATTTGTTTAGGTTTTATTCTTCTTTAGTGTTTTCTGTTTGAACAAACATCTGACTATAAAAGTTAATATGACTACATACCTGTTTATACAACACCGGACATCAAATTTTCCCACGTTCAGTTTGTTCACTGAAGCTGATTTTACACTCTCAAAGGATTCATAAACTTTAAGTTATTCAACTTAATTTCAATATACTGTCAGAGGTACCTTAATTCTGAAGCCAAAAATTCCTTAGAAAGAATTTATCAACATGTTGTTTTTCCCTTTTCATTTAGAATTTTTCATTTAATAATCTCCCAGTGCAACGCCCACTAGCACCTGTTAACCAACCACATCTCCCAGGCTTGAAATCATATACAATGGACAGGTTATCCTCTTTTAAGCAGCTTGAAGGAGCAAAGTGGATTAATTATTTTAGCTTCATATATACTGTATTGGGTAATAAATTAAACACAGTCCATTTTCAAAACTGTGTGCAATTCTAGAAGTACTTACTGATTTTTGCCAAATAGTAATAGGCAATATGCAAATTACTGCAAAATATTCAGAATGCAAAAAAAGTACCTGGATGGTGGACTGATTTTGTAATATTCTCCAATATGTACCCGACTCCAATATATTCTCTGCCACTTGGGTTAGGGTCTTCTCTTTTTTACTTTTTTTTTTTTATTTCTTGTGTGTTTGAGTTTTCTGGTTCTTACACTGGGCTGTAAATGGTAATGCAGGAACTTGACTTTCCCAAGGGGAACCCCCCAAAGGGATCAGTTGTCTATATCTATCTAAGAAGCAGAGACCCAGTCCTGAAGCCACCCAACTGGACCCCTTCAACACCTCTGTTGCGCCAATCCATTCTGTGCATAAAGGTTACAGAATCAGTCACAAAAGGCAGCCTTGGCAGAATCCAACCTTCACTGAAGACAAATCTGACTTTCTGGCAATTCAGACCAAGCTCTGACACCGGTTGTACAGGGACCAAACAGCTTGTATAAGGGGCTCTGGTACTCCATGCTCCAAGAGCCCTCCCCTAGGTCAAACATTTCTTTGAAGTCAATCTAGATTTGATCGTCAATATATCCTGTCAAAATCCTCTGATTTTCTATTTAGTACCATATTTTAGGGTCAAAACTTGAATTAATCCAACACTACATGGTCAGTATTCTGCATAGCAGTTATAGATGACTGATTATCGGTTAGTCATCAGAAAAAAACTAATATCAAAATGTTGGCAAAAACTGCACAGTCATGCACTTAAGTAAACCAGTGCTCTAACTGTACACAATTCAAGCTTTAAAACAGTTCTTTGTGCTCTGTATGTGAGCCATGCCACTACAGCCCTGTACATTTCTGTTAAAAGCAGAAGACCTGAATATTAAGCCACACCGGCCACCAGGTGAATATATCTGAAGCTTCAGTGTGAGCAGATGTAAACCTGAGGCTCTGCCTCTGCCACAGACTGCCTGACATTTAACATCTGCCACCGTGCTAGAAGGCAGCTGGTGGTGACATATGGTCTTTTGATTGATAGTTTTTTTTGTGTGTGTGTTTTCTTTTTTTACACCAAAAAAATCCAAGTAAAAAATGTTTCTTGCTGATGCTGATCTGTTCCTCCCACAGCAGCCTGGTGGGATTTTTTGTCACCCCTCCAAAGTCTGCTGTGCTCCGAGCAGACAAGTTAGCATCTTTAGTTGTATGCTAATTTGCTAGCTTATTAGCTTTTAGCAAGCAGTAGCTGACAGTGCATCTGTGGTTTGTTTTTAAAACCTGCCAAGGAAAGTCTTGCTGCTTTGACTCATCTGACTTATGGAGTGGTTTAAAGCAGCAATGTTTTTGTTTTTGTCCGCTATGGGACGGACTTGTGTAAAATAAATAAATACTGATTTGCATACCCAACAGACATTAAGTATAATAAAAGAAGCAAAAAACCCAACATCCTTCGGCAAATAGAACACAGACAAAATCATTGGACAATACTGATGATGATGTAATAAAGGGCAAACAAAAAATAGGGGAACAGTTTTACTTATAATTTAAAAAAGAAGAAAGATTACAGAACCAGCAGCATTTTTAAAGGCATTTATTCATGAAATACACATTTAGGTTTTGACAAAAGCTTCTGTAGTTCTGTAGGTAAGAAATTCCAGCCCCATTCTAGACCCAAAACTCCTTGAATTAAACATGTTCAAATGGAAACCAGTTCAGTACATGTGCAATAAATAACAATAATACAAAAGGAGGCAAGGAAAAGGACACCTGAATAAGTGCCTGCAGTAACCTGGAAACAAAAAGGGGTGAACATAAGGTTGAGAAGTCTGTTGTACAAAATATTGGAGGAAAGATAACAAAGAGACAAGAGTAATAAAAATCCAGTCATTTGTATTTTGGGTGCATTAGTGTATGTTCTGAGATTTCCTGGTCACCCTCAGGACCAGAAGGCATTTAGTGACCTGAGGAACTGACTGGAAAGAGGAAAACAGGAAAAATAATAATAATGGAGTTCTATGCTGAATCTTGGAACCATCTGAGAACCGTATATTGCACATTTTCCTTGCAAATACAACCACCACATTGCCAGATTCACACCATTTCAGTGTTTTTTTTTTACACTTGACTAAGAAAAAAGAACACAACCTTTGTGTTTGTTACACAGAGACAGAGCATTGCGTAGACATAACACAAACAATAGCTGGTTAATAGATAAAGAATTAAATTGTGAATTAATAATTTAAGCCTTTTTCTGCGTGAGTCTGGTAGCTTTCACAAATAAGAGAAAATGCAAAGTCTGAGCAAAAAGGACAGCAAGTCTCAATTATTAAAGAACAAACTGCAGCAGTCACTTTTCTCATCAGTAATAAATAAGAGCAAAAAACTGGACAAACTTATTGATGATCTCTGTTATGCTCGTTACTAGGGGAGATCTGGTAGCTGTTAACATTTTTGTTTCATTTTTCCCCCCCAGTTACTAAAATCGGCAGTGTCGATCCATCATTCATTCACTGAAACTCGACTTTTAATTTTTAAAAGCAACAATCAAAATCCTCAAGTGGTAAAACAATCCATAATTTGAGTAGCAGTCTGCCCTGTAGACAGCCCCACCCACAGCAGTGTGATTTGGTGCAGTGGACTGCAGCACTTTTCAAAGCCAAAACAAAATCTGTATTTTTAGGAGTGTTTTTTAGTTCATGTTGCCATGTGAGGGACCCTTGTGGTCTCCCTCTCTGCAGCACACAATGCTCGCTGGTGAGATTACTGAGCTTTACGGAGAACTCGTAAATTGAGGGACGAAAAGTCAGCTGGACAACAAAGATAGCTTCTACATTCCCAGTGTGGACGTTTAATAGAGTGGAGTTAACACACAAAAGCCATTTTAAGTTGCCAAGAATGATTCTGCAGCCGAAAAGCTGGATACGAACATTGAAATGAAGGAGCATGTTTGCGAGACATATTGGAGTTCAAGAACTGCACATAGCAGCCAAAGTATGTTGTTTACTCGCTTCACGTCGTGGTGTGAGAGTAAACTACAATCTGTTTTTACTGAAAGTCCACAAGGAGCCGGAAAAACCCAGCTCAGAAGATGGAACTCATCAGAGTATGGCCTCGCTCCATGCAGGACACCTTTCCAATCTCTTATTTGCAGCAAGGCAGAGTCGGGCCTCTTTGCTTGGCTGTCAAGCATATCAGCACTGATGACTTAATGTTGGTCCCAATTTTTCTTTGAAAAAAAAAAGGTGACTATTGATCCGTTTTGATGTATCTAAGGTGAAAGATGAGGACGGCAGTATCCACGCACTGACGTTGGTACAGTCAAATCTCCCAAAAGCCTGAAAAGAATGTCCAGGATTGAAACAAAATCAGCTGGATGGCATTTTAAAAAGTCTTGCAGAGTCAATTATCTGTAAGAGATTGAAGCAAGTCTCAATCTGACTGAGAGGCGCATACATCTCACCAAAGAAGCCTATAATAAGTGTGATTTCTATTTGAGGCATGAAATTGGTGCTAGCACACCCAATTTCTCACCACTTTTCTTTTATTTTTCACAGCATCAGCCCCGTCACAGTCTATGAGTTGTTTAAAATTCCCTCAGTTTGCTTTCCAGAGCAAGTCTAAGCCAGTGGGTAAAGCCAACAAATCAATAAAAGACGGAAGGGGTGGGGGAGCACCTTTTTTATCTGTACACACAGGTAGGGAGTGGAAATGTGTAGAAAAAAAGCGGCAGGAGGATTTTCTCACAGTGCCTCTCTGTCTGCGACTGAATCTCTGTTGTTAGAAGTCTGAAATGAAGAATTGTTAGCACCATAGAAAAGCACCAGCAGCAGAGACAACATCCGACTGTCATTGAGGCCAAAAACCCCCATCTTTTCCATCAGGTTCCTCACACTGATCACAATCAGGTCAGGTTTTGTTCATGCAGTTTGTCTAATTCGGACCTTTTACCAATTAATTCTATGGTACATTTATATGTACTGCCCTGTTTGACTGTAACAGCTGTGTGTAAAAGAAAAAAGAAAAAAAAATACTTTCAGTCTGATGGTGAAAGAAAAGCTCTACATCAAACATAAATGTCTTCATTTGCCTGTTTTTGTTACTTTTAAGAGCATTTAAAAAAAAAACCTGCAGACTGTCTTTCTTTCCAATTTTGTGATCTAAATCAACTCATTTGCTTACCCTAAGAAGTTAAAGGTTCAAGACAAAGCTGATGATTCAGGGGGACATTTGATCATTTTCTCACATTGCGCCATAACCTAAATAATGATTTCCTTCCGAAGAAGAGAACTGGCTCGTGGAAAGACTCAGAGAGAGAACCCACACAGATGTGACCTCTGTTTCATTACTAAACAGCGCCAAATGGTCCATTCAGTGTTCAGCGTCATACAGAAATATTGGGTGTTTTACAGCTTAATCGCCTGAAGAAAAAGCTGATACACAGTAAAGAGATTTCTTCATAAACAGGCTGAACATGTACAGAAGCAGGAGGTGACAACACTGAAACCCAACGAGGACTTAGATTGAGAGGAACCAAGATTTCTGGACAGGCAGAATGCTGAACAGTAAAACAACTGCAACAACAGCTAAAACTGAAAACCGCAAACCAGATCGCTGAAATGCAGATATCAAAAGCACCATGTTCATGTTTCCTGTTAAATAATGTGTATAAGCCTTTATAAACACCAAATACATAACATGTCACAGTAAGTGTTACATAACATTTGCAGGGATTTTCACCAACACAATGCCCTTTAATGAGCTGAGGAGATGGTGATGCTCATTGTTTTTGGTTTTTAAATATATTTGAAAATGTATTTTAATTTTTAATAGTTTAATCTTTATAAATAGTAAAACTATTTTCCTTTTAATTTTGAAACACTCAAATGAGGAGAAAACATAGAACCTGATGTTATGAAATAAAAAAAAAATAGGAAACAAGTTTTGAATGTTTACGTGAAGATTCAGTTTCCACCAAAGCTCAACCAAAGACATGTACCTCATCTTTGGTTGAGCTTTTTTTACCATATGTAGATTTAATAAATCTTGGTAGAGTGGTGGACACTGGGAAAACAAAAGAGCAGATTCAAATTACACTTTTAAAAACGGCCGGAAAAAAAAGAAAAAAAGGGCTCCCAAACCATTCTTGAGTTTAGGATCTTATTTTTATCAAGACCTTCAACAAGACCTTATTTTAGTCCACAATATCTTCCAGTTTGCCAACAACTAAAAAAACCAAAAACAATGAACACATTTGTTTAATTTAATTGAGAGCCTTAAGACTTGAAGGATACTGTAAGTAGAGAAGTGGAACCACCAGGAGTTTGGTTGAAATGGTTTTGTTTAGACCTTCGATTCATTTCAATTTCAAACATTTTTCCAGACTTGTCAGATCTCAGACATAAAACACACAGAAACACTTGCTGTGGCCTGATGCAGTGCAGAAGGTAAACTGCAGTTGAGTTGCAGCGAGGTAATACTGCTTGAGGTCTGACAGCGTTCAGGGATCCAGTTATGGTAACGTTACAGAACGTTCAGAATATTTAACAAACAGGGTAAGACGTTTTTGTTAGTTTGCCGTCTCACAGATAAGAACAGCATGTTGCTGAGGAATTATCCTCAAGATTAAAACAGACATTTATAAGCACCAAACAACCAAACAGTGGTCATTTTTTTTCTAAATTCCATTATCAAAATGTTCAAAAATGCTTTCTGTGAAACCTGACTGTGTTTTGTGTGTTCAAAAAGTCTTTTGTAAAGTTGGTATTGAACGTTCTACAAAATTCCAATTTTCATAGTGATTTTGTGACAAAAATTATCTCTAACTTTCAGAGATGTCTCTAAACCCTGCCTATACAGCTGGCAGTGAAACATAACTGAAATTTGACCCAGAGATGCAACAATGCAACATCAGTTTATCAAACCTGCCCATCTGTGGTGTTTCATATGGATGATGTTCAGCCCTGGAGAGAAAAAGTCCACACCTCCAAACTGAATCTGGATAAATGTGATAAGAGCGGTTAAGACGAGTGAGACTGGTGTGTTTTCTTTTCACTTTTACAAAAATTCTTCCTATCGCAGCTTTGGTAGTTTTGCAGTAAGATTCCAACAAATGCAGCTGAAGGAAAATTCTAGTGTGACGGCGGAAAAAAAAACAAAAACTTTCCGCTGCTGCAGAAAGATGAGGACGGACTGCACGGTGTGAGGATTGAGATTTTTAAAGAAACTAAAAATCAATGAAAAATAACTCCTCTGCCCAAACATCAATATATTTTACATTTTACAGGCATTAATGGGCAAAGTTGTTGATTTTGTTGTTTGAAATTAAAAATAAAAGTAAATAATCTTGATGTGGAGAGTTTTTTTTCTAGTTTTGATCCTTTCTATTCCTTCTCTGAGCTTAAGTCTCATATCAGAGGAATGGAAATTTTAACGACCCCACATACACATCAACCAAGAAAGATTTGATAGAGCTGTTTTGTGTCTTACTCAGACCACATAAAAAAATGCTTTTATATATTTTGATACTGATAGTGAGTCTTGTCTTTAAAAATCCTAATTTATGAGCTGTGGACACTTATCGCCCAACATATAGATAGCACTTCAGGGATCCACTCTTTTAACAGTCTAAAGTCTCTCTTCAATCTCTATAATGACATTTTATGTACAATATTGGTATATAGAACATAAATTACTACACAAAAAAATTAGCCTATTCACAATTGACAATCATCAGGAATCCAATAGCAAATTAGACAGAATGAAATAATAAAAAAAGATCTAGAGCGAATTGAATAACATTTTAAATTGATGCCTGTTGTATAACTTTTCAATATACTTTCTGTGCTCCCAAGACATGTTGAGTGAATTGTGAAAAGATGCCTTTTCATGTATATATATATAAAAAAAGAAAAAAAGACACCTTCCTCTTCTGCCAGCCATCGTCTGAGGAGGATGAAGTCTGAAGCTCAAAAAGACGGTCACATGATTCCCGACATCTTGTTTGTGTGTAAACAGAGCACCAGTAGTGTCTTGGTTCATGTGTCTCTTCTGTACAAAAAGTATAAATATATGCTTTCTCTCCATTTTTTTTCCATTTTTTGTTTTTGTTCACATATGTAGGATGTAGCGGACGAAAAAAAAATGGTTGTTTTAGTTCCTAAAAACACGCCAGTGTTGCAGTTTCTGTGCTGGAGGCCAGTTTTTGTGATGTCAGATGTTAATTTGCTGGCTTTTGTTGACTTTTACCGTCAGGTGTTTTGCTTGGTGTTGGTTGATCGTCTTTGCATAAATAAAAAGGTTTCGGCACAGTCCGGCTACTGGGCCAACAAAATAAAAATTAAAACAACCACTGGGTCCATTGTAGCTACAGCAGGTCCATCTTGGGTCTGTAATGGAGCAGGAGAGGAGATTTCTGGAAAGAAAAATGGAAAATAAATTTACGCTTTGTTTTTCTACGCTCATGGACTATAACACAACCATAAAAGCATTGGGCTAACATTTATGTAAATGTGTTTTTCTGCATCACATCTGTGTTGTGTAAATTTTTGCTATCAGCTTCAAAAAATCCATGTGAGACATTACCATTTTCAGAGAAAATGAGCTGTGCCGACTTTTGTAACCCAACTGAGGCATCCTAAGTGATAACTACTGTGTGCACCCAGGTATTGTGTGCCCATCGATGCTGTGCGGAGCTGCAGCCAATAAAAACCCACGATTACCGCTGAGTTGGGAAGTGATGGTATTGTCTCATAGCAGTAACAAAATTGGCTCAATATAGACCCATTTTGGACCTACATCACTGTGATGTTACGATGGCATTTGGTAACGGAAGTAAGCGCTCCTTCATAGACTATAATGGAAAAAGTAGTCACGGCTACGAAGAATAATTCCACCCTGTTGGGATTTTAGGTGTCAAAACGGCAAAAAACAATAACATTGACTCCCATACTCTGCTACCAGTCTTAAAAATCTTTAGGTGTCGTAGCAAACAGTCTAATGGTAGCCGAGTAGCTTTAGCTGAGCAAAAAGTCACAGAATAGAGAAGAAACAAACTGACAGCAGCAAGGAGCCCCTGCTTGGTCCTACAGCAAAGGTCGGAAGAAAGCGAAAGTTGTTTTGTTTTTTTCGGAAGAAAATGAAAGTTTGTAGAGGAAGAAGCTGGTGTGTAGGCTACAACACCGGAGTAGAATCATCCATTGACGGATGGCGGAAGCTTCAACGGGATTTGGGCTTAAAAACTGAAACAGCAGACTTTTGTTGAGCAGGTGGCTTTTATATTTTCATGGTGAGTTGTTAAATGGATTGTTATAAGTCTGACAATGCTGGCTCACGCTGCCGGTCGGCATTGGAATGTTAGCCGTTTAGCATTGCCTATTGCGGGGTTTATTAAAATCACAGTAATTATATATTTGTTTTACCTTAAAACTGACCAGTACATTCAAAAGTACAAGCAGATTAATGTCAGGGTTTGATTTTTTTGAAGCATCAATTACCTTAAATCTCCATCTCGTCACAACAACAAATTTCAAAGTGTGGTCCTTTCCCAAGATCTCCTCATTGCATAAAATGTCCAGCTGTAAAAGGAAAGAGAGAAGCAAAATTACTGAATGATATCTGAGAAGTTTAGGAAGTAAACATGTATATGTAGTTAACAGTTGAATTTAAGCTCAGCTGCTTGTTTCTGCATCTGAGAAGCCATAAGGACTCAAAACCTGACATGCAATACTCAAGACCCTGTACTCTCATTTTTTCACTCTGTTCAGACCTTTCCGCATCCTGACGGAAGCTCATTTGGCCATGAAGAGGCCTCTAGCTGCTGTGCAGAGAATACTCAAGTTCAATATTGAACACGCGACCAGCTCAAAGAATCTACCTCCCCTCGTGAATCAGCATTGATATTCTGCTGAGCAGCACCTCACATCTGCCAGTCAATACTGTGAGGCAGAGAGGGAGGGAGAGGCTGAGCAAAGGCTGGGAAAGAACACTGTCACAGCGCCACCTGCTGGCTCTCACCAGATCTTTGTTCACTGACAGAGATGGAAGAGATCAGATCTGTCATTTGGTCCATTGCAGAAATGAGTTTGAAATGAAGATCAGAAAGGGACTTTGTGTCAAAATAAAACATATATTGCTTAAAAAAAAGCATAAATAACCTTATTAGATAAAGTTTCACTAAACTGTCAGATAGTAATAGTTGATCACAAGAGAAAGAGTTGTGAAAAAATGCTCATCCTTGATTGGTTAATCTTTTCAATGCCTTTCAAAAATGGGAAATTGCATTTTTACATGCAAAATTAAAAATCCTTCGAAGTATTTAACACTTAAACAAAAAAGCTGCTTTTTAACAGCAGTATTCATTTTACACAGTAGCAGTTAAATATTTCTGAATCTCAACTTATGCAGTAACAAAATAAAAGCACTCCAGACAACATTGGTGAATGTCAGGATCTCCATAAAAACTCAGAACAGAAGGATGACTGAGGTCTTTAGAAATATCTTCAACTTCAAATAGCATCCAGAAAAGATGGGAAACCTTTCAAATGCAATTAAAAAAACGTAATATGTTGTTTGTTCTTTTATTTAAACCTGTAAAGAAAAGAAAATCATTTCAAACAGGTTAAAAAACAAAACATTTGAGTGTCCTCACTAAATAATTTCATTGCATTTAGAAAAGCTATATCAATCCACAATTTGATGCAGCAACAGACAATTACAATAAAATAAGCTAATTGAATGGTGTTAGGTGAGGGTGCCAACATTAGGTATAAAAAGGTGCATCAACCAAAGGCTTAAACTTCCATCAATAATTGCGAAAAACAATATTTCATAATAAAAGATTCAAAAGAAGTTTGGTCTTTGAGCAACGACAGAGCAGAATCTTGGGATAAGACCGCAGACAGAAACCGCTGTAGGGCGGACGTGATCTTTGAGCCCTCAGGCAGCACTGCATGGGAAAAAAAGGTCATGCCACCAAGATCAATATAGCCACATGGGTTCAGGAGGATGCTGAAAAAGCATTTGCACCCAACACAGTTGAGCCACCGCTGCATCCATAAATGTAAGCTGAAACTGTTCTTTACACAAGGAGGAAGCCATCTATCAACTCTGTAGAAACGTCACAGAATTCTCTGGACACAAGCTCATCATCTCAGGACACATGTTCTATGGTCAGATCAGTCCACATTTTGGCTGCTTTGGGGGAACAAACTGACATATACTTCTACATGCCAAAGATGACAAAGTTCATTCAGGTTTTTATCAGAGAAAGCTGCAAAAACCAGCATCTTTGATGGTATCAGGGAGCATCGGTGTCCATGGTATGGATGGCTTATCGTCTGAAAATAGCATTGATGCAGAGGTGGTTGTATGGGACCAACCATCAAGGTAGTTGTGCCTTTCCCAGGTTGTCCGTGGTTATTTCAGTAGGATGATGCCAGACTTCATTCAGCAAGACTTCCAGCAGTGTCAGCATACACAAGAGTGTGTGTGTCTGTGTTTGACTGGCCAGCATGCAGTCCACACCTTAGAGAATCACCACTACGGACTGTTGGGCTGCTGACATTTTGTATTCAAGCAAGAATGGAAAGAGATTCTCTTTGAAATTATTCAAAAACCAAGGATCTTAAACGTTGCATTCTAATGCAACGCATTAGAAAGTCTAGAAAGCATTGCAAAGTCTAATTTAAAAAATAAAAAAGAATGATGCAACATGGGGGTAAACATGTTTCTCCTCCAACTCTTCTAAAGTTTGTTGCAGCATTGAACTTCAATGAGTTTCAATTTTTTAAATACAATGAATTTTGGAAGCTAGGAAACTGATGAATTTAAGCAGGCTAGTTTTGTCATCCTCCCCAAGTATCGCCTACATTAACCTCAGAAGATTCATTTTAAAGTTTGTCTATCTCAGTTTGGGCATTTCTTCTCTCCCTCTGTGCAGGAAGTGCATTCATAAATAATTCAGACAATCAGATGTGTGGCATGACCACGATGGTGGGTTTGTAAACATGAGCTTTGACTAAGTGGTGTGCTGTTCTCCCGACAAAGCAGCGCGTTGTGAAGCTCCGCGTTTGGCTCGGCGCAGAAAGCAGAATCGCTTCAAACATCTTTTCATAGTCAGAAAATAGCACAACAATAGCTAGCGGGGAGGAAGCGTCCGCCTCGCCACCATTGTGTTACGGAGGCCGATGATATGATGGAGCCTTCCCACTCATCTGTGTGACAGCCAAAAAAATAAATAAAACGAAACAGAGAAAATGGAAAAATAGACAGAAATAAGGCGACAGTGATGATTATTCACAGCCATCTAAAAATCCATCTGTCAAATTATCACCCACTCACCCTCCTGCTGCTCTGAACGGGGCGGTGGAGACAATATATGGAAAAATTAGATATCATGAGTGCTTGTTTTCATGCTAAACATAAACAAAAAGGTTGTATATGAGTCAGAGCAGGGAAATGTTCAAATTTGACCTTTGTGTAATTTTATGCAAATAAGTAAACTTTCAGGCTCAAACCCCCTAAAGATTTCAGATTTCTGCACTGACGTAGACAGAAGTGAGACTGTGAAAGAAATCTGACTGAGATCACATGTTCTCTTAGGACAAAACTGTCACCAAGAACATTTCCCTCCTGAATTAGCTCCGTCGGATCGGTCGTGTTTTACACTAAAACTACTTTTACAATGTGAGGGTGTTCTCCTGGTGTTGCTCTGCAGGCTGTTGGAGCGTGTCGCTGCCCGTACCTCATTAAACGATGTCAGGTTAAGCTTTTTGGCGATGAACTTCTTGAGGTGGAGGACCGTTGCTTGTGCTGAACAGCGGATCCACTTGCGTTTCAGGCCTCGAAGTTTGCTGCTGTTGCACTCCAAGCAAATGCTGACCTGTTGGGAAACACACAGAAGATTCATCATGATCGATAACATCTACAAACGGTGGTGACATCAAGTTTCTCATTGTGGTCATGCATGAACGTCTTCTGCGTGGCTGACTAGAAAACTGTGCCACATACCATTTAATGATGTCACAGTTGGGGAGAATAGAATCAAAGGAGCAGAAATTCACAATTTCTTTACAGATTTTTATGAAATCTAAAACACAGCTTGATGGAAATTAAATCCATAGAGCTGCTTGAAACACCTTAAAGAAAAAAACAGAACAGCTGGTGCCGTTTTAAAAGGCAAGAGATGGTCATAAATGTCGCTTTTGTATTTGTTCATTTACACTTTTCATAAAGTTTAAAAGAACAAATACATTTAACTTTGTTAACTTAATTTTGAGAAAATGAATGCTCCGAGTCATTAAATAATTCAGTGCCCCTCATATTTCTGTTAACTGGTGTAAGAGGAAACAGACATTTGTGATGTGGAAAGTGCAACAAAACCACATTCCTTTTCATACATATTTTCCCCATCAGAAGATGCAAATTCTTTTTTTTTACTAAACGTATCAGGTTTCCTCAGTTTAACTTCACCCGTATAAGTCAACATTTTTAATGTACTCCTCTAGAGACATAAAGCACAGAGAAATAGGTAAGTGACAGAGAAACATGATATTTACTGCTGTATTATGAGATTAGCCGGCCGAGACTTGACTCTATCTACAGTGCGGTGTGTGAACAACCTGGGCCAGGTTAACACGACCTGTGACGACACCGTGTCTAAAAGAAGGAGCGGTTTACCAACTGTCTCACGTCAAACAGCAGATGGAGGAAATGTAAGTGATAAGAGAAACACTCAACTGACAGTTTTATTCTCAATCATTCTGGTGTGTGCTAATGTGAGATCTCAGGCCATTTACTGTATGATCCAGAGCCGCTGCTCACATCCCATGCATCACATACTGCACACATAGGGTATAGAGCTTGTTTTTTTTTTGTTTTTTTTTGTAAGAATCTTACAGCATTCTGAATGGTGAAGTGTGATTCAGTGTTGTTTACAATTCAGTGACAGAAAGACACAGACTGCTGTGGGCCCAGCAACGTCAAAAACAAACAACCAAGCTCCGCCATTAGCCACTAAAAGCTGTAACATCAGCATGTACAGACTCACTCTGTCAATTTTCTGTTGTTTACTGGCCAAAATCGATGTCTGTATTTACAAATGTGTGATCATTGGTGTATTATGACCTCTGCTAATAATCTGACAGATTCTCCTAAGTGAAGAATGTTAGATTTGTTTATACAAAGGGCGGGTCAGTCGGTAGGGAAGCGTCATGACAGTCTGCCATCTTGAAACTACAAGTGGCTGAGCAGAACAAACACACAGCATGGAGACGACTTGTTGAAGCCACAATTCCATCTCTGCTGGATAGAGTCAACAGCACCGTAGGGAACTTGCATGTAGGTTTGTTGTTATTGTTGTTTTGAGCATACGGTGCCAATAATCTAGATAATAGTAATAAACTCCCTGCAGTAACAGATTACATGATTTAATCAGTGTTATTGAGGCTTTTAGATACACGGTGGCTACCATTGTTGGAATACATGTTTGAAATGGTGATGTGCAAGAGTTCATTTGTCGTTTTTATTCGATACACAAATTCAACGTTAGATGCCAGGAATTCTATTTCTTACACAATTTCCCTTTAACACAGATTAAACACAGGGTTGATGTGATATTCGGTCTCAAATGAATGTGCCACTGTGAACATTAACACAAATATTACATATGTACACATGTCTCACTTGATCTACTAATGTGAGTCTAACTGTGGTTAGACTAATTTTGGACAATTGTGATGGGTTAATTTTATGAAGTCAAATATTATAAAGACTGATGATGCAGAACAGCAACCAGGTCATTAGTTCATGCTTGAACTAATGTTTATGGAAAAGAGAGCAAATGTGAAAGAGGCTGTAGAACAAAATACAGAATCAAACTCACCTATTACACAAGAACCTATGCATAAGGATCAGAATTTGCTTAAAGGGAAAGTACCTTTTTTTAACCTGGACCTTATTTATAGCATGAAATACGTTCATTAACTCACCCGCACAATTTTGGAGTTACTTCAAGGCTATCGGGAGATATTTAGATCCATTGTGCTGGTGTATATATCCATTCAATGGAAAATGTCGGGGCAACGTCATTTCAGCCTCTAAATAAGACATTATCTGCCAAGAAATGCCTTCATTTGTGTTTAGTAATTAGTTGCTGTACTATCCCTCTGGGCCTTCAGAGCGGCTTTGTTGTCATCCGAAACCATAGATATAGAGAGACAAACCGGTTACGACGATGACACTATATAAGAAAGTGCCTCTGATTATGCCGTTGCCCCGACAATGCCAGCGCGATGGATCTAAATATCTCCCGAAAGTAACTCCAAAATTTTCTGGGCGAGTTTATGAAAGTATTTCATGCTATACATAATGTCCAGGTTAAAAAAAACTGTACTTTTCCTTTAACATTCAATATGATGTAGAAGCTGTTACTCTGTGCTTTTAAAGCGCATCTCACTGAAGCAGTGCCGTTGTTTGTTGCTTTTGGCTTCGTTCATGTGACTCAATTTCACCGCTACTGGCTTGTGCACTTGTTTTTTCCCCTAGAAGTGTCACGGTAGGTGGTTTTGGCAGTCGATGGTTGCAGGAGCCAGAAAGCATCCCCGCTACTGTGCCTCTGCCCTTCACGTATCAGGAGACAAAATGTTTGTTGTTTTTTTTATGTGTGGGTGTCCCACTGTCTCTTCTCATTCTTCTCTTTTGAGGCAAAAAGGAACAGACATTACCATGATTTCTGTTTAAACTTGGAATTCCCCTCAGTGCTCAAATACACACTGGCACCACATCACTGCACAGCCCAACCTACAATAAGCAACGTCTAACATGGTAATATATTCCTTTTCCAGTGGCGGCGGCAATGAAAGGGGATCATAATGTGGAATAAAAGCAGAGCCGGTGATCTAGACTCAGCGGCTGCTCGACAGCAGGCTGCAATAGTTTCATTACATTATATAGTACATTAATGACAAGCCAGTGGAGCCGAGGAGGGCTGCTACAGCTAAACACACAGACGTAGTAATGCAATAGTGAGACACATCAAGAAAATATCATGTGTGCTTTTTGCATCATACAGTGAGAGCTTCAGGCTCATAACGGAGCCTTGCATCCTTGCAGAGGTCTGATGCAACATTTCTATCTGCAGTGTTCTTCTTAAATCTTTTGCATGCAAGAAAAGTTTGAGAGTTTTGAGTGTCAGACTTTTAGAATTCAGTTCACAAATTAGAACAAAGCTACTATCTCCAGTTACTTGAAGATGTAGTTTTTCAGCTCCTACTCATTCTGGGAACATTTTTCTAAAACCCTAATGTAGAAGAATTCTTGATATTTTCCTCTACTGAAGAAGAAGTGTCACTGAGACTGAGTAGCAGATGCTTGAACGTACATATTCATCTACATTTTCCACTAGATGACTGTAGTTGTCACCTACTTGTTATCAAACACAATCAGACCACACAGTTTAAGTTTTACCAAACCGTGAGTCCAAATTTGATAACAGCACAAAAAAAGTAAATTAAAACAAATCAGTGCAATATACTGATTGTTTTAAAAGTATTTCCAAGTAATCTTCAAAAAGTACAGTTTGCTACTAAGGCTGCATCCACACAGAGACGGAAGCGATGTTGTTTTAAAAAGGTTTTTTGTAAAGATGTAATCATGTCAAGAAACGTGTGCATCTACACAAAATCACTGAAAATACTGTGGGATATCTGCCAGGCCTGTAAGTGGTGCCGTAACACTGCCGTGGGAATGTACCAAAAACTGATATGAAGATATGGAGTATGCACATCAAATCACTCAATGTAAACAGACATATGAAGATGGCAGAGAATCAAATAAAATAAAAAAGTGGATTTTAACTTTTTTAAGATTTATCTGGAAAAAACATTTCATGCTCAGTAGCCTCTGCAGCATGAACGCAACACTGTAATCCACTATTGTCATAGATGTTAGCATGGTTTGTGCGTGTAGGTTAAAGGAGAGGTGTGGTTATGGTCCATCAGTTCCATTACTCCACATCATCAAGCTCTGCACAAGTTTGCTAATTACCGATTGATTTGAGTTAGTTGTGTTGCAACAGGATCATTTCTAAAAAACCTGCAGACTCTCAAGGACCAGGATTTGTTACATTTGCGTTCTAACAATACAAATGTATTATTTGTGATGTCAGCAAACAGAATCATTATACACCAAATCGACATATCGTATCATGATAACACTTGTTATTTACACCTGTACTTTCTGGTGATACAACCCTATCAATTAAACTTACAAGACAGTAAACAGTTTAACTAAATTAGATTGTTAGGATTTTTGTTGATATATCTTAAAAAAGGAGGGTCATATTGGGAAATATTAATACATGAATTGACGTAGACTCCTAAGGAGATTTGGGAGCTTTATTTCACTTTACCAGCTGTGGTCACAGTATTGTAAAAAAGGTTTAGAATCAAATCACATGACTATAATCGTCTTTCCAACAGCACAGAGTGTTTACACAAGACTTGTGTATAAAGCAGAATTGTGCAGATATCAGTTAACAACCTGCAATCAAGACGTAGGCCTTTCTAAGTGGATATCACATTCAGTTCTCTCCTGACAGAGATGTTATCAAAAAAAGGAAAACCCCTTTAACAGACATCACTTCATCTGGAAAAAAATGGACTTGTGCAATGTTTCCATGCTCTACTGATAATATAGGTTTTTGTGGTTCTGGTTTTGTGCAAGTAACTAGCGACATCAACTTCATATCTTATTCCCCCCCCAAGGTTAAACTTTGAAAGGTCGTCCAGAAGGCAGCGTGGAAGTGTTCTGGAAATCGGCCATGCGTGCCGATACGCCTGCCGACTCTTACATCTGAGTGATGGGGCAGGGGAGGGAGACAGTATCCTTCTTCTGAACTCTCTTCCAAAGCTTATTTTATCATTCCTTTCTTTGCTCAGAAATGCATCTTTTAAGTTTGTTCTTCTTAAGTTCTTTCCAAAGTGCCGCCTGCTTTTCTGCCATTGTTTACCTTTTATCACCAAAGCCTCTGATATAATATCTGGCCACTGAATGAATTATTTACCATTAAGTGTCCTCAAAGTGTCTCTTTACTACCTTATAGTTGGATGAAAATTGGAATAAACTAACACTATGTGTCAAGTAGAGGAGATCATTGTCTTTTGAAAAAATATATATTCCTTTTAGCTGTCCTCAAAGTACATACCAAATTGGAAAAACTGCTTGAAATTAGCAGGAAAACAGTTAGGGGAGATGATCTAACTAAGTATATAAATAGTATATAGTATAGCATAGTATAGTATAATATAGTATAAGTAAATAAAATGTATTAAGTAAATGCAAATAAATATTAAATGATCCTGAAGCAAGCACATCGATATGTGCAGCTAAACCTCTGACAACAACCAAATTATTTTTTTATTGTTGCAGATTTTGAGTCGTCATTAAAAGATATAAGGGAAAAAAATTGTGTGCAGAAAATAGCTCTTAATATGTGGTTTTGTAACCTCCAATATTATGTGGAATACAAAGTGATTATATGACCCCATTACATTGTTTTATAATCTGAATTAATATTTTGATGCAGTCTGAAGTAAACTGCTTTCTAATGATGGGTATTGTCTCCCTTTTCAACTATAAACTCAAAAAATGTGCACATGTCCAACATATGCCTACAGTATCTTATCCCATTACCGTCTCTCTTCCATCATCCTCCCACCTCCAGCAGTTTCCTTTCTTCCTGTTCTGATGAGCCTCACCTTTTCAATCACCTCACACGTAATTCCTTCCACATCCTGCAATTTTACGATCACCTCATCACCCTGCCCGGTGACTTGTTACCATCAGCAGCTCTTTTTCCCTCTCAATCCTGCAATTTCTCCCTCTTTTATAAGTCATCTCGTATTTCTCTGCTCTCTCCCTCTCCACCTCTCTCTGTGACATTTGACATCGCTGCATCCAGACCAAAGCGTTAACTATGCTGCGTGCATTCTGCACCGCTGCTGAAATTACAAAAGGGCAGGATCTTCACCCACATCGTGACAGCCTCCTCTTCCAGCAAAGAAGTGGTGTCTTGGAGATGGCTGGCTTGCTTCTTTTTTTTTTCAATTATTAGAAAACATCAGCTTCACTCTCTTTTGTATCACTTGTTTTGCAGAGTTTAAAAATGTGCCGGAATATGACAATTTGTGGAAATGAAAATGCGACTGGTGGATGGCAGCGATGTGGAGGCATAGTGTCTGTATGAAGACATCAAACGGCTCCAAAAACAAAAGAAACTACTAAAACAGCCTGGAAAACCACAAGGAGGGTACTCTTATAAAAACAATAATTGATGCTCAAGCTTTTAAGGTTATTGTACCAACAATTACCACAAACAATAGTTTCATCCCTTTGTGCTTTTGTCCCTGACAGAGCGCTTTGTAATCCTTAATTATTTTACCCAATTTGCTTCTAATCTTGAAGCAGAAGAGAGACCAATCCTCACCACCTCATTGAAAACTATACAATTTACATTACTTATCATACCTTTAGTGGTGTGTGTGTGTGTGCGTTCCCTTTTAGTTGTAGGCTATAGCTACTTGTTTTCTAGTTGACAGTTTCCAGTTATCT
>JAPMNP010642144.1:0-16282 GCA_029874935.1 Atherina boyeri | reverse complement strand
AGTGGTCCATTATCTGACAGAAATGCAGGGGTGCCAATATTTTTGTCCATGACTGTATATATGTATATATATATATATACTGTATATATATATATATATACACATATATATATTCTCTTCATCACTAAGATCAACAACATGCAACCATGATTTAATGAAAAGTCATTAAAGTTATATCAAAGCTGCTCAAAAATATTAACTTGACTCAACGTCCTGTAGTTTCATCAAATTATTGATGAAAAAAACAACCTCTCTCTGTTATCAGCAGGAATTTTATCTTTATCTTAAAAAAACTGATTCCTGCTGTACAGCAGATCTAAATATCCTTGTCGCCCCCCCTCCCTTCCTTTTATCAGGAGCAGATGTGACTCTCTTTCTGGTGGACCTTAATTGTCTCATAACAAATGACTGAGAACGTCTGTTTTAAGTTCTCAGGCCTTTTAAATTTGAAGTGAGGTGTTTTTCTGAACAGAGACTCTCCTGAAATGTTTTGTCTTTGCCGTTTCCTGACGAACATGATCAGATCAGCACAGAGACACAGATCTGTGTGTCAACTCTTAAATCCCTCTACATGTTTCAACCATCTCGTAAAGATGAGATCATGCTCCAGCTGGATGATTGATGCATGTTTGCTGTGTGAAGACATTCAGCTAATAGAGGAAGCATGCACTCACACAGGTCTACACCTGCCTTTAATGCTGAATTTTTCTTTTTAGTATCTATTCTCAGTATTACTCAATGTGCCCTCATAAAAGTACTTTTGAGATAGGTTGCTTCATGTCTCCTTCCACTTTACTGTACATTCGTAATAATATGTTATACCTTTTCTTCCCATGTATGTGACTCATACAGATGGTGACTAAAACAAAGGAAACCCCAGCATGAAGTGTCACTGGAACAGCTTTCTCGGTCTGTTCGGAGTATAAGCTGTCAAACTGACACATAGATAAGTCAGCTTCTACATCACAGCATTGCCAAAAGATTGATGCATACACCAGTATACAAGCTATTTTGGCTTGCTACTTCAAATAACTGGGCTTGGCTCATACCAGTTGCATGATGAAGCGGTACAGAACTGAACTCAGTTCAACAGACAACTTCTCTGGACACCAGCTCATCTCACATGGACAGAAAGACTGTGTTCTGTGGTCAAATGCATCCACGTAGGCGGTCATCTTGGTACTTAAGTTCCACCATCATCTGCAGATATGTGACTCAACTCTGATATATTACCATAATCCAACCATCCACAGTACAGTATTGCAGAGAAGTGCAAGTGCAAACTTTTTTTCATTGCATACGATACCCGTTGCCTTAATGCACATGACAAACTCATTAGTCCATACACACAATGATATAATCTATTTCATGAATAACTTTGATAGAGATATCTCAGATGTCGTAAATATTGTAATTATCTTGGGTAAATACCATATACATTCTTGTAAATGGAATGGAAGTGTGCCCTCTTTCATTGTTTTTATCAATTTCTTTGCCAAATACTTTGAATCCCTAAAATGAATGACTCATTTAAATAGAAAATGTGAAAAAATACAAAATTCTTTGTCTAAGTCCTTGCTTTTCTAATTTTGACCTGATATATTGTTCTGTATTTTTTTTTCTTTTCATTTATTTCATTTTTCTTTTTCCCCTTGATTATTTCTCTAAATGTTGCATCTCTCAATGACCTTGCCTGATGTTTAAAATGTCTAAGTGCTGTATCACTTGCTAATTGTTAATAAATAATTTAAAAAAAAATTCAGTCCAGTTGAACCTTTTTTCTGTTTGGGCATCAATGACAATCTGAATACAAATACCAACACCATAACCTGGTTCATATTGACTGTTGTCTCGTTTATTACACCGCTCATACATTCTTATAAATACAAACTGGTTTCAGTTTTCTTTTTTTGCTTGAACATCTTCCTTGGTAGACCTGAACATTTCCCTTTTCCAACCTTATTTTTTTTGGAGCCGCTTCCACCAACATGTTTTGCCGCGTTCCAGGTTTAATTATTTTCTTGAAGTCGTTTTATAACCCTTTCCCATGATTGTACTACAGCTTTCTTTTTGGCCTCTTGTTTTTTCCCCTTCTTTTCTTAAATCAGCCAGACGCAGCAGCTATTCAAGATCTCTAAAAGTTTCAGTCTCATTTTCATATTAAGAATTATACACGTTTTATAAATTTGTTTTTATAAAAGCTCATTACAAAACTTGTTCTCCAACTTTTTCCTTAAATTTCTCTTAAAATAAATTTGAAAAAAAAAACAAAAAAAACAAAACAATTTTCCCCAGGTATCATATACCAACAGCCTTTGCTTAAAAATAAAAATCATGTAGGCAGGATTTGCAGCATCATTTCCACTACAAAAACACCAACTATGTTGTTTTTCCTCATGCTATTCATGAAAGATATCCAGAGATAAACTCTCAAATGTGAGTTTGTGATTGAAGAGGCTGGACACAGGTGTGGTGGGTCAGCTTGCTACAACTTTAATCCAAACATCGCTTTGCATATTCAATACATCATATTCTCTACATAGCTCCCTCTCATCTCTCTAAACAATTTTAACAAAATAAGTCTAGTTGCACATCATTCAATTACTTTTTATTTTACAATTCTCTCTGTACTTTAGTGTTTTCTCTTTAAACATCAGGAATATTTGTTCGCTGTCATTTATAATTTTTTTTTCTTTTAAACACGGAGACAAGACAGAGTACACAGACGATGACAAACGCTACCCAAGAGTCCGAAGTGTAAACCAACACACACCCCTCTGTTTACCAACACACATTGTTATAATTTGCCTGTTAAAAACCTTTCCAAAGAGGCCTGAAGCGTTAGCGTGTATCAGACAGTGTTGATCCAATCATACTGTTATTTCTCCTCTGAGCTTTCTTTCCCCCGTTTGGGACTTTTCATGAACTGAACTTTAAAGAAATCAAGAAAAAAAAAAAATCCAGACGTCAGAACTGAACAATTCAAAATGCAACACAGATGGAAGACTTGAACCCTGTGAAACTCATTATTGGGCAGAAATAAAAACATGTTGGGTGGATTGAGGCATATTTGTTGTGTTCATGTCATGTAGGATAAATGATAGAGGAAGATCGTTGATGACTTAATAACCAGACAACTCAAGAGCTTGAACAGATCTGTGCTTTGAAAACACATTAACACCACCTATTAAAATGCCAATATGGTTAATTCACATCATATTGATATGTTCTGCTGAATCAGGAATCGTAAATCAGGAAATCAGGAAACGTGATCAAATCAAATCAGGAAACGTGATCAAAGTTGCATTCCCCTGTATGTTAATGTATAGTTTACACAGACGTCAGAGTACTGAAGCGTTGGAGAAGTTTCCATTTTGACCATTTTGAAAAACAAAGAGAAATTTTTTTAATTTATAAGGCTGGGATGTCTGTCTGCTGCACCGAAGCATCGCTGTGCTGTGAAATGCAAGATGAACCTGTGACTTGAGGTCTGACTTTTCCTGAGCTATTGTGAAGTTAGCAGCTTTGGGCTGGAACACTTTTAACAACAATTGATGAAAACACTATGTTCATATCTGTTTAGTTATCTGACATTTTCCAGGAAATGTGCTGCTTCCCGACTCCCACAGGAAAATATTAGCAGTTTGTTTTTGTTTTTATGATAACTACACAACATTTTGAAGACTTTACATTGATTTGGGAAATCTTGAGTGAACACCAGCTGAATAATTAGAGGAAGATTTAACAATGAAAACATAAAACTGGACCTCCTCCAGTCGGTGAAGTTACAGCTCCGGAAAAAGTTGGTACGACATAGATCACCATCTTGTGTCCTCACTCATAACATCGACAGGCCTCTGACGGTCAAGTTAGCCAAGCGTGTGTGTTAATCCAATAAAGTGTGTGTGGTTGCCTGCATTAACTGTGGTGTTTGTTAGTTACATCAGAGGCATTTTGACCCCATTTTCTGTGCCCCAAAATGAAAAGAAAATAAATCTGTATTCATTTCAGTAATTTGGCTTCAAGTTTCCACCCCAACCTTGAACTCCACCCCCCAAAAGAAATAAAAAAATAAAAATAAAAAAAACATCACAAAAAACGCCATGTTGGACATCCAACAAGGCCGACTGAAAGAACAGATCCAAGCAGAGCAGAGCAGGACTTCCTGAAACCGCCGGCGTGATTCAGACAAAATGTTAACTACAATACTGATGGAGGTGAACAGGCACACCTATTGTCACTGTTTGTGCTTCATTTGTGCCATCACTGCCTGCATGAACATTTAAATCATGTTGCTTTACTTTGTTTACTTACATCATCCAATTTATTTTGTGATGTGGATTTACTGAGGTGCCGTGTGAACAGGAACACATCAGATCCACCGGCTACAACTAATGTGTTCCGCTGATCTCCCAGCTGATAAATCAGTCACTAATTGGACCATGAACACCAAATTTATATTCTCAGAAGAAATGCATCCATGTTTTTTTTGTCATGAAACAACCAAATTAAACAGTTCCAATTATTGGCAGCCTAAAGCAACCATACTACTTAAAAAAAATATATGTACTGAAAACATCTGATGTCTAAAGGAAGCATGTATTTGGACGAGTTTAGTAACATTAAAGGTGAAAATGTGACTGTTTCACAGAAAAAACAAGCCTGACGGTGACATCCATGTGCCCCCACCTGACTGCACCGAGGCTGACGGAAAGCATCCCGTTCTCTCGGTTCTGTTTGCTTACACTGAGATGAGTGCGAGTGTAGCGTCAGGCAGTTTTTTTTTTCCGGTTTGTTTTTTGAGGAAGCTCTGCCTGCTGAAGAACACTTCATTACTGAGAGACGAAAACCAAAAACGCCCCCACCACAGCTGAGAGAGAGAGCAGAGAATAAAAACAACAAAACTCCTCCTCTTAGGAAAAACCTTAAAATAAACCAAAAAGCATCTGAGTCCTCTGTAGAAACCACAACCTTTATATTCCCTCTACAATTATGTACAATTACACTTTATACAAGTAAAGCAGTGATGCTCTCCTCACAGCGCTCCGTGTGTGTATGTGTGTGTGTGTGTGTGTCCTAAGTGGAGCTGCTTTTGGAGAGGTTAGGATAGAGGACGGCTGCCGTCACGGCGACCATCACTGCGATGACCGGCATCCAGGGGCTCCAGCCACTCTGTCCACGAGACAACAAACAGACACAGAGAAGAAGAAGAAAATAAAGTTAGTCTAGACTATTGTGTCTGAATCTTCAAACAGGACCAAGGCTTAACCAGACAATGCAGGTTTCATCATGCTAACAGGTTTTCTTGCTTCTTATTTCTGCTCAGCAAAGATAAGTGAGAGATGTGAGAGTGAACGCATTCAAGATCTTTCCAAGTTAGCATAATGAAAATAATGCAGAGTTTATAGAGACTGGAAGCTGAAGAAAAGGAGAGAGAAAGACAGAGGACTGCGGGGGAAAAAGGCAGGTCTGTTCAGTCCAAAAGATGATATTTTCCCCCCCTTTCTTAGGTGCAGAAGTTATTCTTCTCATTGAAAAAGTAACACTAAGTGCATCGTAAGAGACAACTCACGTATAACCTTTTTATCTCTAAAACATTCATGTAATAACACTGATGTTAGCTGAATAGATCAGTTTACTAACTGTATAAAACTGACAGAAAAAAACAGTTTCAATAGAAAAGTTGCCTCAAACTAAAATGAATAAAGAACCTTGATTCTGTTGGTCATCAACATTAAGGCAAGCAATAATGATAATAATGCATCAGTTTTATATAGTGCTTTTCAAGACACCCATATACGCTTTACATTACTGGATACACTATTCATTCACTCACATTCATACTTGGTGATGGTAAGCTACTTGTGTAGCCACAGCTGCCCTGGGGCAGACTGCAGAAGCGAGGCAGCCATTCTGTGCCATCGGCCCCTCTGACCCCCACCGATCATTCATACATTCATTCATACTCATTCACGCCCCAGTGATGTTTTTACTGGAGGCAAGAAGGGTGAAGTGCCTTGCCCCGGGACACGACGACAGATTACCCTGAGCGGGGTTCAAACCACCCATCTTCCGATCATTAGATGACCTGCTCTACCAACCGTCGCCCGGAGTAAAAAAAAACAAAAAACAAGATATGACGGTCACAGAAACACCATTACATTTATAAATTTGATTTTAAAAACCTGTGGTCAATTGTGGTGTTTCTCATTTACCCTGATCTGATTGTTGAGGTATAGCCCTTTTCTGCATCTGGATTTGATTAAATAATCATCGCAGATGTTTGCAGCTGATTTCCTCGAGGTGTCATCAAGAGCCTGGACACTATGGCTCCAAGAGGGAGGTGCCGGTCCAAGAAATGTCCATACTGTATATACTACATGACAGTAGAACATGAGTACCATCAAAATGGTGGGTTGTAGAAAAGAAAATTGAAACATTGCCCATTAACTTCCAGGTATCTGTTGTTGTTGACATCCTTCCAAATCATTTTTCATTTAGAAGCAAAAAAAAAAGAAAGGTTTTAATTAGTTTCATTCTTCAGGGAGAAGTTCTGTCTTCTGTCAAGATCCAGTTTCTCTACAGGTTTCTTGGCATTTCATAAGCATCTATCCACACCCCTGCATATTCCAGATCATTTATCATGGATACAAACACAGTTCAAGTCTGCCTCAACCATTCATTTGCGGGGTTGGTTATTTGTTCAAATACATAACAGATGTGTTGCTGCAGGCAATAGTCAAAATTTCAGATACACAATGCGTGAACTCTATCAATGGACATCTCTCCACTTGTAAATTAAATATCAGAATGCTGAACGGAGGAGAAGTAGATGCACTTAAATACATTTGTTGTTTCAAGGACTTTAGCACAAAAAAAGTTTGATGTTTAGTAAGCAAAACAAAATATCATTTTTTGGGACTGCAGAAGAAAGAATTAAACAAAACATAACTGAAAGCAGTAAAGTAAAGTTACCTGAGCAGAAAAAAAAAAAAAAGGTTAGACCAGTTTTCCTTCAACAACTGGAAACACTGGGAAGACATTTACCAAAAAACAAACAAGCAGCAAACACGATGGACAGGATGACAGAGGTTTAATAAGATAATGAAATGAATAAAAATTCAATTTGTCAATGACTAGGGGAACAAAAGCATCATTTAAAACGAAAAAACACAGAAAAACAAAAGATAAAAAACCAAAGCCTGAGATAAATATAGACGCATGCTCCAGTTGAAACAAAACAACCTGTGAATAGATAAAGACTGAATAAAATGGAAATAAAACTCAGATTAAAGCAGCAAACAGGATGAAAGAAATAAAAGGTACATGGAAATATTAAACAAAGTCCAGCAGTAGAGGATGGAGAAAAAACAAGCAGAAAATGAAAAAAAAAAAAAAAACATGCATAAGAAGAGCAAGCTGATGAAAGTATGAAGCATGCCAGAGGACAGTTTCATTGTCAAATGATGTGAATGTCAGAGCCCAACTATTTAAAGGGATACCAGTCTGAGTTTCAGATGTGTTGACATTTTTTACCTTCTGGTTCAGTTTTTAATTATCACAAACATTTTGTTCAACACTTCAGGGGAAATTCTGTCTAATGTGAATAATTAAATTTAGTCCAGTGAAAAATGAATCATGTATAAAATAAATTCAATCTTGGCCCAACTGTGAAGCCAGCTCATGACATCCTTCAACTAAAATCTGGGTTTAAAAAAAAACATCTTTGGTCTCAAACTTAAACTCTCATCTCAAACTAAACATCAGATTTTTGGACATTTAAGAACACTTTTCACCAAAAGGCTAAATTCAAGGTAAATTATTTGTTACAAACTATTTATAAAGGAAGTCTTGTTTTTGTGTTTTAAACTTGGTAATTACAAAATGAAGCTGAATCATTTTTAATAAAACAAAAACTTGCATTTAGATTCCTATCCTTTTAAATGCATTAGCATTGAAAATCAGTTGTACAAAAGTTTTGGTTTCAGCTGTTGCTGGTTTTATTAAGACTAAACTCCAGGTCAACAACAACAGTCTGTATTCATCTGATGCAGCAAAGCATGTTTTTTTCCCATTAAAAATCAAGTCTGTACTAAAGTTAACCTGTAACAGGTTTGTTGCAGGAATAAAAAAGAAAACAGACAACAGAAGAAAACCAACTCGCATGAAAAGACTACTTACCAAATATTTACTACACGAGGAACACTGTGCCAAAAGCTATTTTTTAATTTCTTTAATTTTCTTTTATTAAAGTAGTATTTTCTACTGTGGCATCTTAAGGAATTCCATCAGCCTTTTTTTTTTTCTATGGGTGTGTATGTTTTGGGCTAAAGGCTGATCAAAGAAGCCAGAGAGTATTAAGATACAGATTAATACGTCATTGTGTTCCAGTTTTATATTACTGTAGATTTCTTGCCAATAAGGAAAATATATCAAAATAAATTAGCCATGATTGTGTGATTTGTCTTTGGGGATATCTTTGAGTTTGTTTGCTGAATGGAATAAATCTACAGAAACTATTTATGACACAGAGCAATAATTGATGTTTTTATTCCATTTGAGACTAAGATTTTATTAAATGATGCAAGTTTTCCCTGTGCGAGCAAGGGGTCTTTTATGTCCCTGAGGTATCGCTTTAAATAGAAGGTTTATGGGCGGTGAGAGTCCTTTCCTTTCAGAGAGCAGACGAACACACTGACAGCCATGCAGTTAGAGCTGTTCAAACCAGGAGATGAGGACCAGACACTACAATGAGGATGATGGAGGTGAAAAGAATGTCCTGCTGATCAGAATTCAGGGTTCAACTTCTTCAGTTTGGCCACATTATGTATCAAATACGTACACTGCGATGTACTGAGAAAACGTTAAACTTTCATATCTAAAAGCTCTTTGAGCCAAGGCCCTAAACATCCTTGTAGGCTGAAATCTGGAGGGCATTTCAGAAATACATTTGCAGAGTAAATAGTTGTGATTTGTAGCTACATGTAAACAAAGTGACGAAAATAACCCCAATTCTTCACAATTGTCGATCCAAGTAGGTTTATAAATCAACAATCAACTTGCCTCTAATAATTTTTTTGTATCAATCAGCACTCCCTGTGCAGTAAACAAAGACATAACTAGCTCTAAAAATGTGACTTTCTTTGCCATTTTTCAAATGCCCAGTAGATGGATTATTGTCACAGAAAAATGTAATCATTATCGACATCTGGGCAGATTTTACAAGAAATTTGACCGTCTAAAAACGTTGGGATCAGAGTTTGTATTTACAAGAGCAAAAAAATGCTGTAATAAAAGCTATGTTGGGTGGAGTGAACCTGAATTCAAACACAGGCCAGGACATCAATTTCACACCTGTCGTCTCTACTTTCCAGAGACAGCAGACAGGTGGAGACAGCAGTGACAGAGACAGACAGACTGATGTCATGTTGGTGTGTACCTTTCTACCACAACTGGCCGAAACACCAGTAGAGCAGAGCCAGGACAAGGCCCATGAATATGGCTTGGACAGGCTGCAATATGGATGGCTAGAGGGGAAGGAGGGAGGGAGGGTGGGGGGAAGGGAGAGGGATAAGAAGAAATCAGCCAGCAAATCAACCAAAACCAACATAGAGGATGGAGCAGCTACAGCGAGGCAGGAGGGAGGGGAGAGGACAGAACGATAGAGACAAAGAGAGAAGGTTGGGAGGCCAGGTTGCATCCTGTAAGCAGTCTCTACTAAGCAAAACAACTACTTCTACATGTTCAGAAGCTGCATTCTTAAAAACACCAGAGAAGGAGAGCAATCACTCATCATAGCAACACTTCTCTCTTGGGTTTCAACTCGGTCATTGATTTATTAAAAATCGGCTGATGATTCAAGGAAAGTGTGAAATGTCTGATAAAAAAGCTGATTTTTCACGAACTGAAAAAGCATTGCATATATAAATATAATCCAAAGATCCACAGATGAAGTAAAAAACCCTTATGTGACATTTTGTGTCTGATGAAACCCTGTTCCTCTGATGAAAGGCAACACATTATCTGCTACCAGAACATGCTTGATGCTGTGAAGTGTGCAATGCATTTAACTCTAGGGTATTTAGGCAATACATTCATTAGTTACCTGCACCCTGGCAGGTAACTAACTTTTCTGAGTGTGCTTTAAGTATAATTTAATGAGGTACTATTTGTTGCACTAAAACAAACAGGAAGTAACCTACAGTATTAAACTGATAAAAAAAACAAAAAACAAATAGAAATAAAAAACTATGACAACTGGACCAAAGTGGTAATAAGGAATAATTATTTGTGAGAACTCAGGTGTCAGCTAAAACAAAGAAGTTTTTTTTTTTTTTTTTACTACTACTGANGATTCAGGATGAGTAATGTTATTTTGAAAATTTGAACAAAAGCTGAAGACAAGGAGAGAAGCCTGATGTAAAAATGACTGAAGAGAAGGAAAAGCTTAGGCCAGGTGAATGACAGAAAAGAATGAAATAGGAAACAGATGAAGAGGGAAAAGAAAAGAAAAGAAAAGAAAAGAAGAGGCTGCTCCGCCTCGCTGATTTTCATACATCCAGACATTTCTGAGTGGTAGAAACAAACTATCAGGTTATTTATAGGCTTATTTTCTATCAGTTTTGATGAAAATACAGTAACATCTGATCTCACATGATGTCACCTCAGTGGTGATCAGTTTCCTTTGTTCGATTCAAACTACTCTAGTGATCACAGAAGTCTTGTGTCCCGTTCAGCAGTTAGCAGTGAGGAGGAAGGCTTTGATCTGCAAACGGTGCTGTGGGATAAACACTGGGTCCAGTTCTATGTGGTCATAAAGATATCCGGAAGTACTTTTACATTGAACTCTACAATAAAAACTGTAAGGGAAATCTTTTTAGTTTAAAAGCTCAGGAAAGATAAATAATAAAGACTAAATGTCAGTTTCTATCATTTTAGGTCTCCTGTGTGCGTATGTGTGAACTCACAGAGCGAGATTTGTCCTGCAGCAGCTTCAGGCTGCTCCTACACTGCTCCAGCTCCTGGTGGATGGTCAGCTTCTCCTGCTCCGTTTTCTCGTAGCGCTGACGCAGGTCCAAGAGCTGCGACTGAGTGTCTTCGTACTGCACGCACATACAGGATCACACACCCACCACTTTTCAGATCATTGCTACAAACTGAGGTGATCAATTTATGAAAACAGCTTACTGAACAACTTCAAAGGACTTTTAGCCCATCTACTGTTTACTGTGCTGTTGTCTTCAGAAGAGTCAGCTTGTGTTTTAGACATGAGTGAAAACATTTTATGTCACTCTTTAAATAAGGGTATTGCAAAGCTAATTGGTAGAGTTAGTAAAGCTTACGGTGAGTGGTAGAACAAACATGTGAGTACCTCTTTCTGCAGTGTGTGTGTGCGGGCCTGGGCCTGGTCCAGCTGGTTCTTCAGTCTGCTTTCATCCTGAATGTGCTGATTCTCCAGAGAACCCAGTTTGTCCTGCAAAACCTCCTCCCTCTTCTCCAGAGACTCCAGACTACTGCTTAGGACCAGACTCTGCTCCCTGGTGCTGCAAGCACACACACACACGCATTCCAAACATTTTCAGTAAATCAAGAACCACTTAAATGCATTTAACAACATCAGTCTATCTCTGACAATGTTGGGAACACTTTCTATCTTTCCAAGAACACTCACTCGTAAGGTGACCTGAAGAAGTGATAGAGATTCCACTAAATGCCATGTTTGCAAAGATGCACACCTGGTTTTACCATCAACAGCAGCATTAACCACAAAATAACAAAGTTAAGTTAAATTTGGACCTAAAAGTCAAATGAAATTGACCAACTTTAAAATCGAATGAACTGCTTGGCTTACAGATAATTTTTAATCTGTCACTTAACTCCCAATGTATTTGGAGAATTTCTTCATATGATTAAATTCAAACAATATAGTATTCCAACTTTAATAAGCATTGTTGGTATGGTGGAAAGCATGTTTAAGCTGCAATCTTACTGCAGCTTACTAAGACACAAAGGTAAATGTGGCTCACTCTCACTGGAAGTTACATGAAATAACTATAAGATATAGAAAATAAAAATTCTGGTGTTTCTTTTGACATTAATGATATGCAAGTTACCGATGATGATGACGACACAGTCTGTGTGTAGCACACACACACAAAAAAAAAATCAATCACAACATACAATCACTTAGTGTTCAATGGGGCCAGTGCTGACAAATTACAACATATGTAAGATTGTTGCTTCACTAAATACACAATATTGTTTTGCTTTGTGGCAAACAGCTACTGATCTTCTATCCTGGGGAGTTTTGACAAGAGGAAACCTTGTTTTGGATACTGTGATGTGCTTCTATCGATAAAGGAAACCCTGCTGGTTTTTAAATCATCTGGTGGTTAAGCTGCAAAACACAATAACATATTTGAAAGACACATTAGCCAGGAGTAATTTCGCCATACTGAAGTGAGGCGTTACTAAACTCATTAAAAATGCTGCCAATGAAATCTACAGTTTATTGGAAATGCAGTTGAAGCTCAGATAGAATCCCGCCGAGTCCTCATCCCTAATGAGAACGTGTGGTGATGTTTTTATCTCCTTGGAGAACAGTGCATCAGTCTTAACTTGCTGACGGCTCAGACTGGTTCAGTCAGCCACCTGCCACCTTAATCTGCTGAATGTAACATTTTCTCCCGTCAGTCTCACCCTCTGCTGTTATGTGCCAAATCCAAACTGTGAACCTGATTTGTGGACTTAGCAGTTCTCCTTGAAGCTGTCCAGAAATAAAACTGAAACTCTTCACAGCTGACACCTTGATTTTAGCCAATATTCGCAAAAATCTCCACAGCAGGTGAGACATTAATATTCAAATAGTTTGGATCAAATTGTCTCGACTTTCTCATAAAAACCCTGATTGTGGGGTTGAACAATACATTGAAAATGTACTTTCATCGTGACATTAGCCTCTGCAATATACTGTACATATTACAACAACTCCCTACACTGTTATAAATAGTAATTCGCAATCATTTTATGGTTGGTGTCGCAACAACTTTTGAGAATGGACGCTACCATTCTCTGAGTGGTTCCAACATCTCCAATAGTGATCGCATCCACTCAAGAGTTGTCACAGCCACAGTCAGAACCACTGCATGCCGGCTGCGTCTGTTTTCAGAATGGTTAATAGCGGCTGCTACCGCTTTTATAGTAGTAAATACACATTGCTGAATCTTTCAGAATGGTTTATAAAACATGTTCAGGATGTTTGCAGCCACTGTCAGACTGGTTGTACACCTGCTGCAACCGCTGAGGGTGGCTCCGACCAGGTAAAATGTGTCTGCGATCACTCTGAGTAGATGTATAACTGAAACATAATCTGAGAGTAATATTCTGTGATAAAGTTATGGTGATGAATGAGCCGCCCTCATGTGCATTTCCCGTGAGCAACGACTGACACGTCACGTCTGACACGTCACGTCTGACACACTGACACAACTTTCATCAGTGTAACTGCATGTTTTCCTGACACTTGCAGTCCTCCTATTATCCATGTGTGGAAGTGACTTGTGTTGCAGGCTGTCTTTCCTTCACCAAACGGTCAGTAAAAGTGTTGCACATTTTTAACCAATCACAATGACTTGGCAAGATTCAAATAAACATGAGAATGCTAATGTGTTGCAGACCTGCTCAGTTCAGTCTCCAGGTGGTGCAGCTTATCTGTTAGAGCTTTCCGTTCAGTTCTCAGGCTGTCACAGTCCTGCTGCAAACACACACATCGCTGCTGCAACGTAACACATTCCACTGAAAGAGACACAGCAAGAGAGGATGTACAGTAAGTTTCCATCAAAAGTAAATCGGAATGATCAGAAAAACTACATGTTTAGGTTTAAATTTAGTTCATCTTCAGAGTCAAACACAAACTGTGCTCACCCTGCAGCTGGTTGGCGGTGTTCTGTTGCTCTTGCTGCTGTGAGAAGGCCTCTTGTAGCCGGCTGATCTCCTCCTCGTACTTGGCGGCAGTGGTTCTCCAGTGCTCCAGCTCAGAGCGTACGTTGCTCAGGTCTGCCTGCAGGGTAGCAATCTCACGTTCCCGCTCTGTCGTGGCCGCCTCCATGGCGTGTCGTAGGACGAGAATCTGGCAGGAGAAACACAATTCACGGGTCAGTCATGTGAAAGTGAGTTACAGCAAACAAAGAGACAGCGACACTTCCTCTGTAGCAGAGCAAGTAGCCCAGCAGTCTTGTTTGACAGAAATTTCATATCAACAGACTCTATAGGCTCAAATGGAGTAAGGATTGGCTGATACATCGGGCCAACATTTGCGTTTTTTTTATTTCTATTGGCATCGGCTGATACAAGTAGATATCGACCAGATATCATGTAAATCCTAGACAAGTATCGTCAATTGTGACACCAACATATTTTCCTTTATATTTCACGGTCATTTAATGATTTTACCTTTAATTCTTGATCATGATCATAATAAATCCGTGGTCACCACCTCGCGTTAAGACACCCGCCCTATCGGGAAGCCCAGGTGCAGCAGACCAGGTTGTTTATTTACGTAGCGCGCACAGCCGGTGCAAAAGAGTCCAGCGCTGAAATGCGTGCATATTTAATAAGCCAAGCGGTACCACGGCTGTTAAAGATGCCATCATGGCCATGAGCTGCAAAATCTTATAAAAACGCAGTTTGCGTCCCAACTAAAACCGAGCCAGACCGCGATAAAAGGCGGTCACGCAGTGCTCCGATTGACGCGCTTGGCTTGACACAAATCTCTAGCCCGAGGGATTAAACTGCTGACTCAGGACCAGTGTGAAGATCTCTGAGAATTCACGGAAAAGCCCAAACGCCTGCTCGCGAGACAGAACTAGCTAAAGATGCTTTTCGGTCTGCCCAGTAACTCGGCTACGCCCTCGAATATATTTATTATATTTTCTATATAATATTCTAATATCGTTATTATCAATAATTCTAACGCAAACATCAGGAACTGTCTGTGGTCTGGATGTATGGTGACATCAAAGTAAGCATACGTGAGATTGATTGTTGCAAACCAATCTCCCGAGGAACTGCGTTCTGGAGCTGTCTTGGTGACAGCATTTTTAACTTGTATGTTTTTAACAAAATGCGGGGACAAAAGAGTCCCCTCCTTTCTACGAAAAAACCGAATAAAGGCCATACCTCCACTCTCTTTCCCCCCCAAAAAATATAAATTTAAAGTAGCTTCCTTGGGGAGACCCATTCACACCCCTACCCACTGTAATAGAAAAGAACATTTTACGTGATGTATTTCTCCATTTGTGTGTGTGCGTGCATAACAAAATCTAAACCAACCTCTGTTTGTTTCCCAAGCGGGTAAAACACGTATTATTCTTTTTCCCAACAGTGTTAATTTCCTCTCCGAGGGCTCCCGCTGCTTCGTTTCCTTTAGTTGTTTTTACAGCCGACATGGAACGGGGTGGTTTCACCCAAAACAGTTAACCAGTAACCGGTGGTAACGGTCCAATCTACCAAACAGTCCTCTCTAACCACGGACAGGGTACGCATGCGCGAGAGAGTGCGGTAAACTGCCAAGCGACTAACCCGCAGTGTTGCGAGATAGCGCTAAATAGACTAGAGAGAGCTATTTAGGGCGCTATTGCGGGAGGAGTTATACTGCCCCCTTGTGGGACAACCAAGTGAGAATTTAAGCTAATGAGGAAGTGCCAAAAACTGCAGTTCGCCCTTCCTTCGCTTGCTTCAAAAGGGAGTCAATTCGGTAGACTCCCATGTTAGAAAGGCCAACCTCACAGCAATAAATAATAGGGATGGGTGTTTCTAAATGAATTTGGTCAAATTTGACAGTAATGTAAATTTATAGGGTATTAATTTGTTTTTACTGTTATTATAATACATTGTACCTCAAAAGACATGACATTGTTTACCCATTCACTGTCACGTGATGATTGTTATTGTCATGATCAATATGCAATAAAAATAAAAAATTCCCGCTGAAAAAAAAAAATAGGGATGGGATGAAATATCGTTTGGAGAAATATCGCGATACAAAACGTGACGAAACGCAAAGACTAGAAAAAAATACAAAAATAAATAACATTGAAATCAAAATTTAAAAATTTATAAAATGTTTAAAGTTTTAAATTTAATTTAGATATGTTAGTTTGTCTAAAGAAGAATCAATCCTAGGCCAGGGCCATGACTTAAAGATGTAGTAAATGATTTATCCAGATGCAATTTTTGAAATACTGCGGGGAAACGTCCCTAAACTCAAAAAGTAGTGAGGTTA
>JAPMNP010642122.1:0-11838 GCA_029874935.1 Atherina boyeri | reverse complement strand
TTCCCAGGCTTTGGCATCAGCAACAATGTAAACGAATAATGGAGAAGTCTTTGACTTGGTGAATGATTTGTGCCTGAGGAAATTACATCATGCTGTCTATGAAGTGCTTACATTTCTGGAATAAGATATCAGAAGAGTGTTGGGAGCCAAGGCTCAGCAAGGGCTGGTGACCTCCGCCAGAGTCTGTGGGAGGTCTCAGATCTGTGCTTTCACGCTTGTGGAGCTGAATTACAAACGCATCAGAATAGTGGACTCTCTCCTCTGATTCTGCTGTGTTTTTCTTTTATATGATGAAAGTTTTAAGTGGAAATTTTGGACAACTCAATTATCTTTGACTAGGAATCATTCTTCTTCAAGAATGAATGTTAGGATGTGTTTCCTTATTAGTCTTAGCAGTCCCTAAGACCAATCCCTTTTTTTTTTAAAGGTGTAAGAGAACAGGTGTAAAAGAGCCGAGACTGATGAGTGAGGAGATTACTAATTGTTGTTTTGAAAATTTGTATTTCCTTTTTTGTAGGAGTTTTAATGGGAAAGCTTTGACAGTGGTGTCAGAGGGGATCAGGGGCAGCGTTGGAGGTAAGGCGTGAATGGCCGACTTTAAGTTTGTGCTGTTCCAGCCGAGCTATTAAAGGCTTGAACTTTGAACCTGTGCTGTGCCCTGTCAATCAGCCCTCCACCGGGGTGACATGACCCTGAAAATTGACACTAATGTCTCTCGGCCTTCTGTGTCTCTGTCTGTTTTACCCTTCTTTGATCCCCTCAGCTGTTTTCTGACTCTCACTGTCACATGTTTGTTTAAAAAAGAAAAACCCATGTTATCTTTTGTGTTAGATCCCAGCACATTATTTTAGCAGCATATGACAGTAAAATACTCAATGCTTATGTAAGGTTATAAACCAATCTTGTGTGAATGGTAATATCATGCATAAGTCTAAAAATAAACTTTTTATGTAATTTGTTAATTTGTTAGGACATCCACAATGTGTTCTTATAAAGTAAATCAGTTCTGCATGATGATATCATGAAAGAGTGACTGCAAACATTTTGTCACCTTCATTTTGGTGACACAACATGGGTCCTCGGGAGATAATGGTTGGCGACCAACATCAAGAAGAGAGTTTGGGGCTTCAACTTTTAACCAAAAATAAGCAAAACTGTACATAAGCTCTTAATACTTGAGGTCCTCCAAATTGGGGGAATTGCAAGAACAAACTGTCAAAATGGCCATTTTAGAGACCTTACCTGAATGGACTTTATTAAAACCTCTCATTTTGTTCTGCTTCACTTCATCAGAGTTTGCATTTGCAGAGGTAATGTTCACGTCGTACTATGATTTGATTGGTCTAGAGCTACAGCTGCATCATTCCAAAGGAATATTCATATTAATATTCATATTAGTTTTCTTCATTTATTCTTCGCCAGTAACATATATGCTGATATTTATGCTATTTAACAAATCTTAGAAGTACTCCCTTCACGAGAACCCCAAAAGTATCCAAATAGTCATTGTGGTTTCAGAGATATGCTCGTTTCATTATGAGTTTGCAATTTTTGAGACAAAGCCTAAATAATAGGCACAGGGCCAAAAAGGAAACTCGATTTGTTTTATTTACTTTTTTACCAAAATAATCCCATAAAATGATGATAATTTCAGTTTAGCTATGTTGCCATTTGCTTCAGGTACTGGAACACGCCTCGTCGTTCGCACTAAACTGAGCTGTTGCATGAAGACCTGATAGAATTCCTCCCCACTCCTACAGCCTCTTAGCTGTTTCTGTCAGATCTCCCAAGAGATGATTGAGGAAGTTGTAAGAGAAAAATACACTTAGCTTGCTGTTTTGCCACCACAGTTCTGACCTTAAGTGTGTAGAAAATTGATGGATGTTTATTTTCAAGGCTCAGTGGGAGTTTGAACTGGACATCAGACCATTTTATAACTACTTATGAGGAGAGACTGGTCAAGTACTCTTAGTACAACAAAAGGTCTTCATTGTTAGAGTTCCTGAGGTCTGCAGCACCCTACCAGAGATGAAACTAGCCAGATCAGTAGCAAATTGTAAACTATTTCTCAAAGCAGAGTTGTACGGGGAAGCATTTTTACAACTTGCTTATATGCACTTTTTGTTTTTTATTGCTGTCCTAAGCCTGCCTGTTTCCTCTCAGTTGAATTTTTGTTTCTTTGAGTTTTTTTCTTCCCTTTTTTATCATGCAAATGGAATGAAGTGAAATCTTCAACATCTCAATTAAATCATGTGGTTAAAGATAAAATTTATGACATTAAAACTTTACAGAATATTTCTATGTTTCTGATTTATAACCCATAATTAAGTGGTAAAGCATTTCTAAAAAAAAAAAAATGGAAATTTGTTTTGAAAACTGAAAATGTGTGGGTGTGCTTGGTTTGTTCTGTTGAAATGTTTCTACTGTGGTGGATATTTGATTTGTTTGCTATTTTGTGCGACACTTAATTTAGATTAAATTAAATCTGTACCCATGAGACCCTTCCTAGCCAATATGGGCTGTTACTGGTTGAGAGAGGGAGCGTATGGGACCCTGAATCTGTCACCTCTGCTGTGAAAAGTCTTGTTGGGGGTGGAATAAGCAGAGAATAAAGCGTACATGGAGTAGGAAAGGCGGGCAATGGGAGGGGCAGCTGTGAAAGATACGACGGGGGTCCAGATGTACAGCTCGGCTATAAAATGCATGGGGCTGGTCTGCAGCTGCAGCCAAACAGATGTGACTATTAGTGAGCATATGAGTAGAAGAGGAAATGGGTTAATGGGTGGATATAAAGTGTTGCTGTGTAACTAGAAACCGCGGAGCTGAATGTGGCTCAGGTAACGAGCAGAAAGAGCAAGAACATCGTTTCCCTCAGGAAACCGGAACCACTGATGTTGTTCCTGGTTGTCATTGCCCCTCAGCAGTAGATGATAGATTTGTGAGACTTCTCTGTACCTAAGGTAGTTGTCTGACTCCTGTATCTATGTATTTATGTATGTACGTCCACAGGCATTTTTGTGTTGCCTGTCAGAAGTCTTTGTTTTATGAGGCAGAGAAGATGCAGCATATTGGGATTTATGAGGCTCCTCTCTAGTTGTGACAGGGACAGTCAGACCAAAAATAGCCACCAGTACCCTGCTAAGTGCAGCATCTCTATAGTGTGGTCTTTTACTGTTTTCATACCACTTGATTTAATCTGTTCAGAGCACGTAGACAAATATAGGTTTCGTAGAGAGGATTGTAAGAGCCCTGAGTGATGGTTAAGAACTCACTACACCAGATGAGCCTCTACACGGGCATCAATCAGATGTGTTTCAAGGTGTTGTCCAGTTTTCTGTCTTTTTAAGGGCACACTGCACACCATGCTGAAAGTTTTCAGCTAATAACTCTAGAATCACCTTTTTGGTGCAAAAGTCCTTTTTTTCTTTTTTTCTTTTTTTTTACATCTGTCGAGCTGTGTTATCTTTGCCTTTTTATATTTAGTTTTATCTCTCTTCACAGACTGCAACTGCTGAACAGCCTCCTTCCCTTTAAATGCTACTCAGAATGAACCCAAAACTTTAATGTAGACATAGTTTAACAAGCTGATGATGTCATATATAGGAATCTAAGGGCGGACCACTTGGATGTAATCATAAATCACTTCCATATTTGAATCACATGGATCGTTTATCTTGAATAATTCTTAAGTGAGCACAGGACAGAGACACAATATGTGCTAACCATCTACCTTGAGGTACGTTAGATGGATTGGAGCTGTCCTGATTTATGCACAGACCGCTGATAATGTGTCTTAAATGTTTCCTTCAAATTTCCATAAATATTAATGTGGTGTTGTGATGGGATAAGGGATTGAGCGCTCGCTCTGGCAGACTTTTCAGGGCTCCGGTAAAAGGGGGGAAGAGGAGGAGTGGTGGGAGTTAAATGTGGGGGCAAACAGGGGTCACAACAGGGAAGCTGTCTAAATCACCCAACACCCCCTTCCACCAGCACTCCAGGAAATCTGGGTACCGGAGAAGCGGTAATGGGTGGAATTAATGCACGGCTGCTGTGGGTGTGCTGCTGAGTGGAGCTAATCGAGCAGAGAGCACAAAAAGCACATGGGTAAAAATCTAGCTATAGGCTGATTTTAATGTTTGTTTTGTCTGATTTATAAATATCTAATGGCTGCAGACTTAATGAGGCTATACAAAGCATTTCATCTGACTTCAGAATGGTTTTGTGGGGCGTTGGGTTACAGTAGACAGACTGTGTGCGTTGTATTACTTTCTGGCACATGGCGTTCAAAAACAGCTACTGAAAAATGCACCAGGTCTTCCAAGTCATGAGTTTGTCAATCAACACGAGTCTGCTATGCCCATCTGAGAGGGTCACACTGAGGTAACTGACTGAGCTGATCCAGAGCCAGACCAGCTTTATATCATCTCTGTCTGTCTGTCAGGACCTGCAAGCTTCGACTTGATAAAATGCAGGCCAGTGGCAGAGTTAACAGAGGTGAAATTACCTCAGAAATCATCACACAGTATTCATACAGTTGGCTTCCACCACTGTGTGGAAGTAAATCATTACTGTGAACATGAGTCGCATATTTTCAGAGGAGATTAATGATTTACGTGCAGAGATGAAAGTGAATAACGTAGCTTTGTGTTCTGATGAATGTATTCATGCTTTATATGATCTGTACTGGCAAAAAAAAAAAAAAAGCTAACATGCCTTTAAAATCACTTTCAGTCATTAACCTGCTCTCACAATACTGTGAATTGGATCTGAGACTGAAGCCATGGCTTTGTGAACAATTGCACTAAAACAAGAAGTTGAATGAGTTGTCATTTGCATCAATAAAGCAGACAGAATGAGTAAAACGACATATCAGGATACTCAAAAATGAATCACATGAGAAACGGATGCCCCGGATCACATGATAATCACACATGCTGATGCTTAGCAGACTGGAGTTTTTTATTCCATCATACTTTCATAGATTAAATGCTTTCAAATGATGCATTCTTGTGGTTGAGAATGTCACTTTTGCATGGATGGAAGACTAATGTGGGGAGAAAAGGGTGTAATTTTACATTTTTACACAATCATTTAGACATGACTTTTGTGCCTGTGTGTAACAGGTTTACATGTTGGTTTTTGTCCAAAAGAAAGGGAGGCATTTGGAAAAAAAAAGGACAGTACGCGTAATGGGGGTTGGTGAAGCAGGCAGACTGGACTAAACACCACTGGGAGCGAAGAATGCACCCCCTGCCATCCTGACCTTTGACATCGCTGAATGTCGGCCTCAGGGGCAGCCTGCTTCTGTGGAGAGACAATGCTGCAGATACCTATTGAGCCCTGGCTTTTTACTACTTTACAATCTCCTCCCCTGCTTTTTTTTTTTTTCTTTCTTTTTTTTTAACGTTGCCTTCTTTATGACATAAAAACTTCTCACCAAGGAGGATCCGTGTTCGGATTTAGAGCCTGCATTCAAGGGGTCGCCTTTGTCCCTCCTTACGAGAAACCTCCCCCCTTCACACTCACACTTTTTGCCGTTTCTCACTCCCTCATTCAATCTTCTCTCTGCAGGGCCATTTCCCTGAAGCCCTCTGACATTCTGGCACCTGTCTTCCTCTCAAAACCATTTATTTATCACTGAATTATTAACTAAGAGCCCACAAAGTGTCTGCCACTTGGTGACATGTCCTGACTTCATGAAGGGGAAAAGCTGGGGGTTGGTTGCCTTGGCAACAACAGGGGGGAGGAAAAAAAGTGTGGGGGGGCAATTTAGCCACTGTCTTCCATCTGCGTTCTTCAGGATTCACAAGCAAAAGGGTTTGCCCACAAAGTTTTATTGGAATATTGAATATCTGAGAGCAGCAGATGGATTGAAAAAGGATGCTATGAAGCCTGTATTATATTCCATTTCTGCAATTTTCATATGAAGTACATTTTCTCATCTTTAGTGTCTGTTTGGTGCAGGATTAGCTCTGTAATCAGCGCAGTGGAGCAGGGTGGAGTGGGTGGCCCGTAGTTTTTAATGTTGTTGGAACATAGATGTCACGTAAGGGGAGGAATTAAAGCAGTTGGGAACTTTTTTTCTCTTTTCAAAATATTTTTTTTAATATAAAGGTGGCTCAGTTGGTAAGCGCGTTTGCCCATGAACCAGAAAGTCCATGGTTCGAGCCCTGGTTCCTCCTGTGTCCACCAAAGTGTCCTTGGGCAAGACACTGAACCCCCTGTTGCTCTCGGTTGGGTCAGGCCAGCGCCGGTGCATGGCAGCTGCCGACAACCGGTGTGTGTGTGTGAATGTGTGTGTGCGAATGGGTGAATGTCCGCATTGTAAAGCGCTTTGGGGCCGTAGGTGTACGGCTGGAAAGCACTATATAAGTGCAAACCATTTACCATATGGGGTAACTTTTTGTTTCTTCTTTTTTTTTATTTATCACATGACAAGATTAGTACAAAAATAAGTGATAGTACTAACGATGAAAGAATAACTCGCATGGTGGTTCATGAATGACACATGTTCAGCATACGTAGAAAAGGGGCAGCGACTGTGCAGCTGTCACTGGCTTTTAGATGTGTATTTCACCACCAGGGGAGCCACAGCAATGAGGACTGTTCAGGTCAGAGCTGCACAGATGGAAGCCCTAAGTAACACACACTAGCCAGCGTAGTGTGAGCTGAAGTATGGCTGAGAGGTGGGAGGGAAGGGCTTTCTTTGTAGCCATGAAGAGCTGCAGCAGCGTTTTGAAGTGGATACAGGCAGTTACTGAGAGCCTAGGGAGCAGATTGAGCTGAGGCGGGGTTCAGCCTGGAGGAATGTAAGTCAAATCTGGCTGCAGGGGCCCAGCCAAAAGGGAGTTACAGCAGTGCAGTCAGAGTGTTGTTTCTCATCTGTCTGCAACCTGAGGACTGAGAAGAAAATGCAGAATGTTTCAGATTTTACCTTGAAAGGAGCCTGCCTGCACAAGATGAATGAAGTGTTGATGCTGCTGTGCACAAACATGTTAGTTTGAGTCCATTTGCACATGCAGTTGCCCATGTTGCTCAGGTCATGGCTTCCTGACTGAGAAAGCTTGTGTTAAAGCCAGCCAAGGGGCATACAGTCTCAGCACGCCTCTGCTCCACTACACTAAATCTTTACGGTCAGAGATCACACTGATCTCACTGCCTGAAGGCAGTTTTAATAGAAGTCCCAGTAAAAAACAAATGCTTTTGTTGAATATGTCTTAAGGCAATGACCCTGTCCATCAGACAATCTCCCAGCAAATGACTTCACACTTGACAACCAATATCAGTGTGAATCATTTGATCACCTGCTTATTATCTTTTCTTTGCAGTAGATTTTGATTTTGCGTTGCTATTCCCTACAATTTTTTAATTTAATAAAACCAGAGCAGGATTTCCTTTGTGGAATGCATTGCCTCTTTTTTTTCCCCCCAAATAGCTCTTTAAACTGTGTCAATAAATTCCCCTTGACATGAGTGAAGAGCATACATGTGGGACATTTTTGCTGATTATTAATGCCGCTGGAGAATTCATAACTAGGTTAAACTAAATTCCACAAATCATCCTTCATGCACAAAAATCTGCATTTTTTTCTTTCTTTTTTTAGCTTCTGTCCTTTTTTTCTTCAAGGCATCAATTGGTTTATCAGCATTTGTCCCTCCATATAATGTGCAGAGATAAAGGACTGAGCCGTTATCAGCACCACAGCAGGATCCCTCTCATGTCCTGAGTTGTAAAGGGCTCACTTTCCTTTGTAGTGGCATTGCTATAATGAAGCAGCAATGGGAGCGTCTGGCAGACTCCTCAGGAAACACCGATCCAGTGAAAGCAGATCTGTGAGGAGATGGGGGCTCAAGCAATCATTGGTGAATTAGGAATGTTGAGTGAAGAAATTTAATCTTCACTATTTCTCTCAATACCGCAACACTTGTAGGACTCTACAACCACTGATGGGACCCACCGGTAGGTAAAATAGGCCAGATTTCATGGCGGGGCATGCTATAGGCATTTCAAAAAGGACAGGGCCAAAACTGAAGCAGATGTTAGTCGTTTTTAAAGTTTCATTCCACAGAGTGTTGAGGGGTCTCCACCTAAGTTAACCTCCTTTTTTAAAGTGCAGAATGTAGCCATAAAATTTTACAGTGCAAAGAAGCATGAAAGCGATCGCCATGCATGGTGTCTATATGGAAATTATATACTGGAAGTGGGGCTGTAGCCCTACTTTTTTTTTTTTTTTCTTCTTCTACTCTCATTCCCCCTCTAACAGGCTCAGGTAGTAAATGAATGCAGTCAATGACCCCACCAAGAGCCTCTAAAAAGAATCAGCAGTTCCTTTGATCAGCAAAGATTTTCAACACTGGTATCTCAACACGCACTGGTCCCACAGTGGGCTGATTTGCTTGCTGCTTCTGGATATGGATCTGCAGCCATGCGTGATCCAATTAGTATGATGAGCAGCGGGCGTAGTGTGAGGCTAATGCTTGCATGTCTAGGAGAGTAAATGGATTCTTAGTATGGATTTCCAGCCCCCTAGAGTCTTAACAGTTGGTGACCTCTCTACAAGGGTTATTGGCATAGTTAAACCAGTGTGTAATGACACAACCAAACCCTCTGCTTGGTCTGTCGTTACACACTCTGGAGATATTGATAATGAATAGCCTCTTTTAGAGAAACCTGTGTCGGCATGCAATCCTCAAGCAGTTTGCATGATAATTGGATGCTGCTCTTCTTTTGGAGTTGATTATTTATGTGTTTTTGCAACAGAAATCTCCCATAAATACTAAAAACTCAAACTCACAGGCCTGTAACAAACCCTTGTTTAAAAACCTTGAATTTTAATCTAACAAGAAAATAGTTTATGCTGGTTTCTTATTCATTAATGAATATATTAAGTGTTCTGCTTTTGCTTGCTTCTATCCAGTATAAATATGAAGCTACAGCTAGCAACTTATCCGTATGAATTAGCTTAGATTAGCATAAAGTCAGGAAATGAGGCTAACATTGCTCTAAAATACATCTAAAGCTCAGTATAATAGTAGGTTTACATTATTAAAGAGCCATAAAATATCATGAATAGTCATTTTCTTTGTTGTCTTCTAACAGCCAGGCTAGCTGTTTTACCACATGCTTCATAGTTTTTGTGCATGCGTAAAGGAGATTTTAAACCTGTTACCTAACTCTCAGAAAGAAAGCAGTCTTTCCCAATTTGTCAAACTGTTCCTTTTATCTTTTTTGCACTAGATACTGGAGCAGACACATTCCTCAAATGGTAGAAATGTCCTTAAAGCTTCATTATGGTGGTCAGAGCTGTTCAATAGAAAAGGACAGAGGGCAGATATGATAGTGTGATTTATGCAAATAAGTATTTTTAAAACAACCTGTCTTGTCACACCACATATTTATTGTCTGCAATGTAATAGACAGCCTGCAACTCTTGTGTTCTGTCGCAAGTTTATTTTTTTTACTTTACTACTTGCATTGTTTGTTATGACAAAGCCATTCTTCCTCCCTGAATTTATTTACTTATTAATTTGTTTATCTATATATATGTTTGTTTATTTGGTCATTCAGGCACATGACTGTTATATCATTTCATACCCTCAGTGTGGTTATTTTTGGACAATAACATGGGGCTCATTTCTTGTCATGTAAGTGTTATTGCAGATCCAGACTCAGTATCACACTGCTTTTTTCCCTCCTCTTTGTCTCTCTCACACTTCTTTGGCTAAATCCATCTGTCTGCCTGACATCATCAGCCTCGATGACAGCAGGCAGCTGAGTTGCACAGATGTGGTGTTAGACTTTTAGTTTTCAAACACTGTCACAGTTACAGCCCCTAACCCCATCAATTTGTGAGCAGAGTTTCCAGAGAGAAGCATAAAGTGTGTGGTAAAACTGTCAACTGTAGTAGACTCTGAAGTTTTTGCGTTTGAGGGACTTCCAGACCACCATGGTCCGGAGGCTCCAGGTCGTCTTGTCCACGGGACAGAGTGTCTGCCTTCTGCTGTCTGACAGGGTCTGTGGTTGACCTCTGTAATTGTCACACACGTGCAAAGAAGCAGGCTTGCAATATAAGTAAAATGGCTTCTGTGTAAGAATTGTGCTCTTAAGCCCACGTATCTTTGTACAGTAAAATAATTGCACCAAAAAAAAAAAAAATCTCACTTCACTTGATTGAAAGCCTTTGGAGTAACAAATCATTATACCACACGAACAGCAGTGATTGGCTTTGTACAACAGGTGTACAGATTCATTTGGGACATTTTGATTGAGCAGCTGGGTTCTTTTTGAGGATATAAGTTTTTTTTTTTTTTTTTAAGTAAGGTAATACATATAGTTTTAGAGGCATGGCTCATCATGTTTCATTTGCTGTCTACATTAGCAAAGCTTGTTTCAAGATCTCATTTGACGCTTCCTTTTCTTTTTCTGTTGCTAAAGCAGAAATGCTTCATAATACTGGTTGCTGGTCTTTACGTGGCTGTTTTCAATCCCTAGGGTAAGACTCTGCCTCTGATGTGGAAAGTGAGTCTCAGAAATGGTTTATCTGCTCTTTGATGTTAAGAACTTCGGTGTTCACTGAACTCTATGAATAGTCCATGCACATATTTTTCTCTGTAAAGCGTCTTTCCTGGCTTTTATTAGGCTGTATTAATATCACCTTGTCATATAGAAGGTATTATGGTTATGTTTAAGGCCAGGGGGTTTTAATAAAAGCTTGTCACAGTATGAATCGTATATACTGCATTCCACCTTTTACTCTTATTCAAGATACAGCAGTGACCGTGGGAGTTTACTCTAATTCACCCTCCTAAAATACCAGCAATGTGCTTCCCAACCCCTGTTAATTGACCTTAAGGCTATTTTTTTGTTCCAAGTCTCATGCTTTTCCTTTAAACAACAAAAGCTGTGTTTGTCCTTTAAGACACACATAGTACTCAGGTGACATTTGTTTACACTGTAGTATTTCTAAAGAACACGCAGCAGCGTTGAAGACACATTTTCAGACTGGGCCCACTGTTTCTCTTGTGCTTTAATTAGAATAAACATGAATGTGTACCCTGAGGTGTTTTCCATCCACATTAACCAACCTTTTCTGTCATCCTCTCCCTCCCCAGATGAAACTGTGGAACAAGTACAAGGTGACCAGCATCCCATCTTTAGTGTTTGTCGATGCAACCACGGGGAAGATTGTGTGTCGGAATGGTCTGTTGGTGGTCAGAGATGACCCTAAAGGTGAGTTCAAGTGTCTGTAACCACACACATGCATATTGAAATTGGCATGAAAACGGATAGATGAATAACAAAATTACAAGTGGAAGAATAGTATCAACTTTTACAGTTCTCAAAACTCTTACAACTAAAAGTACAGTGTCTTTTTTGCCACATTGTTTCCTACATGAATGAAAAAGTATTCGAGAGAAAATAAACCAAAATGTTTAAAGGCGGGGTAAGATGCAAAATTGACTTTTTTGAGCTTTTTATCATGTTGTTATGCCAATTCCTCGCCTAAAACATTCCCAGAGAGTTTCTTTTGACTCATTTATGCATATTTAAGAAATCCCTAAAATCCCCCGTGGAAGCCACCGAGTTGGCTAAAATGGCCGCTACTTCATAGCTCCTCCTATTCCACACAGCTCCTCCCCTCCCTTGCTGAGCTTCGCCCCAGCAGAGCACTCCTTACCTCCGCCTCCCACACTCATCTACAGCAAAGTAGCACTAGCAGTAATTCAAAAACACCTGGTGGGATTTGGTGTGGACTGATCTCGGATAGCGACTTTCAACAGCCTACTACCCGAGTCATCATCATTATTACTGTTCCTCAGAAACAAACACTACAGCAGG
>JAPMNP010642094.1:0-10767 GCA_029874935.1 Atherina boyeri | reverse complement strand
TTGGATTTAATCTGCACAGGAACATGAGGTCTGGAAGGACTCCCATCAGTGGGATTTGTGAAAATCTGCAGCTCAATTCACTCATGTCTCAAAATCTTTCTTCTTTCCTCTCTGTGTTTTTGCTTTTTCATTAACCCAGTAACAGGTAGACAAACAGTTCATGGTTCCTCCAGCCAGCGTCTGTCTGGTCATAACATCACCGCTGTGACCGTACACTGCAAGCCTGCCTCGCGTGCAACTTCGTCCTATGTCGAAAACATATGTCTGGAGCTGTATTAAAAAGGGATGTACCTTATCTATCTGGGAGGTCATGTCTCTTCTTAGCCTTTTCTAAATGAAAAAGCACTGGACCAAAAGTGTCAGGGACAGATTGAAACACTTATTATCCGTTAGCGAGCAAAACTCTTATTTAAGATTAATTCAGGAGGTACAAATCTGTTAACTCACGTCTACATTGTACAGATGGGCAGACACAGGAGTCACATGTCTGTACATTGGCCCACATCACTAACACAGTCACTGATACAAATGTATGCAAAGTCAAATTGTGTATTTAGCCTTTTTTCAAAAGTCTCCCAAAGCATGAATAAATAAACTATTGTGCAAAGAGGTCATTCATTTGTAGAGATAGAGAAATATGCAACGACTGATAGTGAATAAATTGCTGCATAGAGGAGTATCTCCATTTGGCAACATGTAAGAAAGCTCTACATGCAAGCTGCAATGGATGGCTATAATTTCATATCAGTGTAGGTAATCAATGGATAAGCATCAGCATAAGCCTTTTTAATGGCATAACAAGACAAAGATTAAGGCGGTAAAGGACAAAAGAAAGGCACTCCTTCTACACCGGTTCATAGAAGAGCAACCTTTTGGGTTTCCTCCACACAGATGAAAAAGTTGTGAAAAATCTCCCTGTTTCTACATTTTTTTTTATACCTCATGGATCCTCTTCAGGACAGCCTCCAGCTGCAGCTCAAACACTCGCGTTGAGGGAGTTTGATGGCTGCTCTTGTTTACTTTTTAACACTCCTTGTTTCTAATACTTAATCAAAAACGGACGCAGCCTTTTAATTTTTTCTATAGTCCCTTTGGCTAGCCATTCTTAATATCTTGGACAAATTTAGTGTTTCTGTTGGTTTCTTAGCTGTTGCTGACTTTCTGGGAAAGACTTGAGCCCAACCCAACACAGGTGACATCTCACAGATGGAGGTCTGCAGCGTGGCGTCTGAGTGGCGCGTTATCGACATGGCTGGTGTGACCACAGGCCGTCTATTTGTAACCCGGTTGTGCTTAACCGGTTTCCGCAGGTGTTTTTTTAACGGATTTTTTGGGCTCTAGTGGCCTTAATATGAAAGTTGCTTGACAGGAAAGGGGACAGAGAGAGCAGGGAATGACACGCAGCAAAGGGTCCCGGGCTGGGAATCGAACCTAGACAGGCTGCAAGCGAGGATCTATGGCCTCTGCACATGGGACGGGCGCCCAACCCACTGCGCCATGCACCGCCCCACGCACCGCCCCAGCCTTAGTATAATTTTAACGCAAAATTGTTTAATCCTTTATCTTGTGTAAAAAATTTTCGTTATAATGTAAAAACTTGACATATGACCCTGCCATAAACTTTCCACTATTAAGGTGAGTTTGAAATAACATATAACACATAATACCCCTTTATGTGAGTTAGATTCAGCTACATTTGAAATCGCTTTCATTTCATTGTAATTGTCTGATCAATTAAAATGTTCAATTTGAAAATACAGTTGAAAACTGCCCTACAGAATATTGGCAGATTTTCAGACTTTGGCGCCCCATTTTGAAGCCTTTTCCAGCATTCTGTCTCTTCTCTGAGCCCTCTCGTGCCAGTAAAAGTCAGAGTGATATCACCATCACTTTCTTTCTTTCTTTCCTTGCTTCCTCCCATAATGTACTGGTACGTTTCTTTGTTGAATCAACCATAGTGTGTATCAAAAACAGCCAATGTGTTGATATCCAATTATCAGGGGCTGTAAAGCTAAATGCAGCTGTCATGGGATACCTCGGCTGAAAAAAAAGTTGCTAAGTGTAGTTTTTCAGCCTCAGGATGCTGCAGGGCAACAATGGCTCCAAAAATGTGCATAATAGCTGTCAGTGTGCCATCAAAATGAGTCAGAGGCAGTTTTGAGTTCAGAAACCTATGTAGTATTGCTTTAAATGTACAATTAAAATCAATCAAACTGGGATTTTCAAGAAAAGTTAGTCATTCTTTATTGTTTTCTTACCATACTTACAATTCCTAACCAGCTTCAGCATTAACAGTGCCGCTACATCATTTACTGTAGCATCTCTGATCATGAAGAGTGAATGTAGCTGAGGAAAACATTTTTTTTACTTAATGAGAGAAGCAGGTTTGACTGAACAGCCATATTGTACAGTACAATTCATGAGCATTATAATGTAATTTATTTGATTAAGCAAATAATTTTTGATTGGAAAATTTAGTATTAAAGTACATGACAAATCTTTGCCAACCTTCAGAAAAAAAAAATCCTTTTACTTATTCATAATCTAAGGATTTGGACCTGCAGCAGTCATCTTTAACTTTATACAGTGATGATATTTATGTTTGCTAGTTTTTTCTTCTTTTTTTCCCACTATTTCTTAGAATGGATGGGGATGACAGAGATGTTGGTAATATACTGGCTGTAACAAACAGAAATGAAACCAGCTGGCCAACATGACAGTGATCTTCAGGGATTAATCTTGCAGAAATCATTAGCTATGTTTACTTTCTGGAAGCTGATCGTACATGTGATCAGTGTTATGCCAAAACTAAGTCCCATAGGGAATTCCAACTTGCCTTAATATGTATTAGCTCTTTTCTTAAAAGACAAGACCTCAAGCAAGTTTAAAAAGGCAAACTGAGGAAGTTTTTTTTACTTTGGCTGTTTCAATATACTTTATTAATGTTTATAAATATCCATCGATTCTTATGGGAAATCAGTGTAACACCTGTTAAATGCATATAGTATATGCTGTGAGGGGTGTGAAAGCCTGACAGATTTATAAAACAGTAAGGGGGCAGGTTTAGTCAATAAAAAATGCCAATGGATTTCATGGCTGATGAAGTGATTTTCAGCCCTTCATTACACTCGCATCGGTAATGTCACATAGCTATCTGTGGTCCTTGTTGACTCTCCTTCTCATTTAACTCACAAAGAAACAAGAATACCATATCTTCATTACAGCCCAACAGTAAGTAAAATGAATGCATAACAATGTGTTTTTAAAAAATAATGTCTAGGGAAGTATGTAGCCATGGCAACAGGCAGAGGAAGGGATTCTGCAGTGGTGGTTTCAGTATGTCTCTTGACACTCACAGACTCAAACACGATTCAATACTGCAGGGATGTTAGGGATTGTCTTGATCAAATTTGCAGCATTAAACAGAAAACTTGACTTAAACCTTAGGGGTTAGTTTCTCTCAGTCTTGCAACATAAACTTTCTCATCCACTGCATTCTTTTTCTCTTCTTTCTTACCCTTCTTTATGTGTGTGTGTGTTCAAATGCGGGTGGTATCTTATGGTTCGGGTTAAGTGAGCAGAGCATTACAAACTATGGCAGACCATCTGCTCTCTGATTCCCTGTACAGGCTAATATAGGCCATGCATATACACATGGTTGTTTGTTATGCTCTAGTAGTGCTTGTTAATCCTTGCACCAATGGACAAAACAACCCTCAATCCAAATATGAGCCTCTTCAACATACCTTTTCACTAATCATTATACCACTGCCCTTTAGCTCTATACAACTTAAAGTTAGCTAAAACCGTGTTATTTTCAAAGACGTTCAGCATAAAGCAAAGTGGCCAGGCAGTAACTGGGTTTCCATTCACAAGCAAAACAATGAAGTAATATTTTTACAAAAGAAGGTGAAAAGAAAAATTGTGAATGTCACATATCAATTGAGTGGTTTGGAGCGGATAAACCGGCAGAGTAGTGTTGCTGGTGGTTGGGGGAATAGGGTATGTTGCCAATGGTCGTAACTCAATAGAAAAACTACTCTAGAATTGAGTTTTCCAAAGCACTGTTTCCAAAAGTAGATTATAAGGAGGAAACAACAACTGGGGTGGACATCCATACGAGGGAAATAGAAAGAAATCATCCTAACCTTTGGGAATATTTAGAATTTTAGATACTCTATCAAATCTAGTAAGAAGATGCTTAGTCACATGAGCATACGGTTTGCTAGCTCAGAACAGAAACAACTAAACATTTTAATGTTTGCCAGATCAGGCACCATCCATGAAGTAATTTCCATGTCCCCCAATGTTTTCTCTTTCCTTTTGAAAAGTAAAGCTAAGGAGCTCTGAAGAAACATGTGACTATATATGAGAAAATGTTGACTATGACCAAAATGTGGACTTTACTTGTTTGGAGTTTGGTGCCAATTCAGAATCTTCCTTGCCTACAACTAGATGCATCTAATAAAGAGGTATTTTCCATCAATTCCCCAAGGAACAAATAGGTTGCAACTGCTTTAAGTGCCCATTTTTTGGTGACCAGTCTTGGAGCATTTAATTCATAGCTTTATGAACTGCCAAAAATCTTAAAACACAATGACTGAGATTGTCAATGTTGTCAATTGTAATACCAGAGATCTCATACTGCAAACCCAGCAGTACAGAGAACATAGCACATTCAGGCTAGTTAAAGGCAGTCTTGTGCAGCGAGTGTAAAGGTAGCTCACACTAAGCAAGAGTCGACACTAAATGGTTTGCAGAATTCATCAAGTTAATCCTTACACACATATATTATCTCACTCTACATCTACTTAACATGTCTCACTGAACCCTCACATTTAATTGCTAATCAGTTCTTCCAATCTTTTGAGACAGAAAAAGACAACTTCTATTTGTTCCATCCAGCCTAGCATGTCTCACTAACACAAATAAGCATAAAGCTATGTTCATATGGAATATTACAAGCTTACTGACTACTGTAAAACTACACTCACCAGTAACTTTGTTAGTATATGGCAACTTGCTAGTGCCAGGTTATACTAGCCTGGGTGCCAGCCGAACTTAGTTCCGCCCACAACATTTGAGGTCTGGAAGTTCGGTCTGGCGCTGCTCCGTTGAGGATCAATTATGCCCGAACAAGAACTATTCGGACCAATCAAATTGGGTTTACAATGATGGAGAGGTGAGCAACAGTAACGTAATCAACCACGTTACCAAAGAGTGCTTGAGTTGAATTTGCACCGTTGCTCTGATTTGTAATAGGTCTATTCAATTGAGTGCAAAGGCATTGTTTTCCTGGTTCGGTTGAAACACGCCCCATAATCACAGCCCAATGGAGCGGTATCAGACTCACATTCTGACAAGAATTGATTATGGCTGCATCAAGCTAAGGTTATACCCCCTTTTGCCTTCAGAACTGCCTTAATTCTTCATGACATTGATTCAGCTAGGTGTTAAAAATGTTCCTCAGAGATTTTGGCCCATATAAAAATTATAGCATTAAACAGTTGTTTAGGATTAATCGATTGCACATCTATGATGATAATCTCTTGTTCCATCACATCCCAAAAGTGCTCTATTTGATGGAAATCTGGTGTCTCATGTACAAACGCTGCATATACATCAAAAGGTTTAGGGCACCATGTGCCACACAGTTTGAATAGATCTATGTGCACCGCCACACCTCCCATGAGAATGTGCTTACCCCCACCCAAACTCTTGACATTTGATAGTGACACAATACAAAGCAGTGAAACTTGCCTTTATAAACTCTCCAACGCTCCTAGTACTTCGATTTAGCATTCTGAGGAATTCTTCTTCTTTCTCTTTGTTTCCGCTGAGTTTGCCATTGTTAATTGAACCAAAGGTGCCCGTATTTATACACATTTGCATGTTTGTTAATGGCAAGAGACAAGGCAGTCCAAGCTGCACATGCAGCTGTGCACAACTCCAAGTAAACTGTGATGTATCAAGGAACAAGCTTAAGTACAAATTCATACAATGACCTTTCAAATAATTGAAAATTTGGGCTGCATGGTGGTGTGGTGGTTAGCACTATGGCCTCACAGCAAGAATGTTGCTGGTTCGAGCCTTGGCTGCAGAGGGGTTTGACAATGGTCTTTCTGTGTGGAGTTAGCATGTTCTCCCCGTGTATGCGTGGGTTCTCTCCGGGTACTCCGGCTCCCTCCTACTGTCCAAAAACATGCATGTTAGGTTAAATGGTTACCCTAAAGTCTACCTAGGAGTGAGTGCGAGCATGAATGATTGTCGCAGGGCCAACATAAAAACAGACTGGCAACCTGTTCAGCCTGCCTCTCGTCTGCTAATTGCTGGGATAAGTGGTATAGAAAATGAACGAAAGAATGAATAATTGAATTTGTGTTAAGGTGGCAGGTGAGTGTATCAAGATCAGGGCTGCCCAAATACTATCCCTTCTCCAACACACCTGAATCAGGGAGGGATTAAATTATATGATGGAATTAAACCATTTGATTCATGTGTGTTGGAGAAAGATGTATCTACTGTAAAACTTTCAGGATAGTAGCTCTTGAGGGCTAGATTTGGGCACCCCTGATCTAGATCAAAGTGATTATTTTGTTGAAAAAAATAAAACAAACCACATTTTTACAGATCACTTCATTTTTTTCCTAATAAACATACTTTTTCTGTACATGCTATTTGTAGGGGAAAAGTATCTGACCCGTTTAAGAACAGTTAGATTAATGGACAAAAACCCCCCATAAAATAAACAAGACAAGGACATAATGAAACCCTAAATTTATCAAAAGCAGTGACGCAACAGATTGTCAAACATTGCCTTTCATCTGGCACTATTGTATTGTGGAGAAGTGCTGACAATGAAGAGTACAAATAGAACACCATGAAAGTTATTAACTGGGCTTTGACAGAAGAAAGACTAAATAATCCAAACCAGGTTGTATGACGTCCATTTTTCCTTCTTTATGTCTGACAGTTTAACACAAACAATAGCTGTGTTTCCCTCTTACTGTCCAGGAAACATTAAGCAAATATTTGACCTGTCGCTCTCCAGAAAACAAGCATCAGGTACATTTCCACTTACTGGTGTAGAGAAATAAACTACACAGTGTAGTTTTATCAGCAGGAGGCGAGAAAAATAGAAAGAGTTGTTCCTCAATTTGGTTAAGTTGAGATGGGTATCTATTATTTCCTATTGGTCATTTCATTTTTGGAGGGATCAACCAACAGCTGATAGCACAAATGAGAAACATGTTAATGTCAGAGCCTAGCACAAAAGCTGTTTATGTCTAAAATACCAATAATTTTCAAGCTAGGATAATTTATGAATGAACAGCCACAGTAATGTCCTCTGCAAATGAAATTCAGCATATGAAGAAGTTTTAGGGGAAAATTATATATCTTCAAGATTATCAAAAGAAAATCTGAACGTTGGACCGAAATATTTTCTTATAAGACATGGAATACTTTGGCTGTGATAATATACTCATTCACTAATTGAGTGTCAAATAAATATTTCCAGGAAAAAAAAACAAGCAATATCTTTTGGACATACTGTTGCACACAAACTGGCCAAATAATAAGTTCCAAGTTATCCTCACATTGAACCCGTCTGTTGAACTAGCCTTCAGGATTTCTGCACGATTGTATTTGAACTTTTGTACTATTTTATAATACAGTTTCACATGGTTCAACTCTCATCACTATGGTAATGCCAGAGTGAACGTTTAGTGTTTAAACAGCATTTATATAACAAGGCTGAAAGTTGACTCATATCAAAGTTAATCCAATTATGGATCAAACAATCTCACTGCAGTTTCATCTTGCAATATGCGCAACTGAAACTAAAACTAATGGACATAAACTCTGACATCCAGTGGCTTGTGGACAGTTTTAGTTACACTATAAGAGGAATTGTGCACAGTCAGTTGTAAAAGAATCACACAGAGAGCATTGACAGAAAACCCTGATTGGTTTTGTCTACTTGAATATTTATTAAAACAATTATCTGAAAGCTTACCAAAAAAAAAAAAAAAATCTATAGAGCAACTGNAAAAAAAAAAAAAAAAAATCTATAGAGCAACTGGGAACATGTAAAATTATCAAGAAAAAAAACGAGATGTCAGTCAGTGGATGAATCTGAAATCCTAAACTATTCCCCTGAAAACATTGAGTGGACACTGTAATCTTGGCTACAAGTAAATAAAACTGATTCTCTTTTTACTCAAAAGAACTGTACATCTCCTGTGCATGTATGACTAGATATGGGTGTGCTTGTAGATTTGAGACAAGGGAGATTGCAGAGGCAAATGGAAAGTTACATAAGATTATCATGACCAAGCTAAAACAAACTGGTATGCATGGTATTTAGCTGTGAGAGAGAAAATAAAATACATTTTGATGATTGGACAAAACAAAAGAGATTAAACATACAGAGAATCAGCAAATCACAAACAGAAACTTAGGGAGTAAATGCCAGTTAAGAGACACATAAAATATAAACAGATGTATGTACATACATACATACATACAATACATGTATGTATGCACATAATTTTGAACAAAAGGGAGAGAGCCACATAGCCACAGGCTAAAAGAGACGGGCTGACATGCGAGTTGACTTTGAGATGCAGAGGTAGAGGTGCAAGAGTCTGTGCCTGCCGAATTACAAGCAGCGTTATATAATGGTTCTAGGGACCGCCTCCCACAAAGCCAGCATTCTTTAAATAAAAAGCCTTTCGGATTTACAACACAGCAGACACAAAAACACAGCAGAGAACAGTATTTAACGGCTTAGTTGCAGCAATGTTTATACAGGGGACGAGGAGGTGATCAGAGGACATAAAATACTGCAATGTGAGGTTCAGGTAATAGACATATCTGCTAATACAAAATAAAAAAATGCACGACATCTCACAATTTAATGGTTTCAGGAGCAATGCATTAAGATAAGACTGAAACACAAATAAAGACTCAAACGCTCAAATGCATATTTGAGCGTTTGATGTGACTGAGAATGAAAAAACTGAGTAAACACAACCTTGTTATTTTGGAGCCATTCAGAGGTATTCAGTAGGGTACGGTTACATCACAATACCTGTGAAAAGTTAAATTATCCAGCCTCTCATCTTTACCTTCACCAGCTTCTACTTCAAATAAATCTGCATTCACTTTATCTCGAAAATGAGAAGTAGAAATGCTTTACTCTTGCTTTTTAATTTTTTTATAAAAACCTTTTCAATTCTGGGATATTTTGCATAAAATGTCTATCCATATACATACCTGAAGTCAGTTGGCAGTTGTTCCAGAAACTGCATGTAAATGCATGATTTTTGTATCTTTTAAATGTGACTGCAACGTTTTGTCAATTTCTTTTTTTCTTTAAATTTTTTTTATTAGTTTTATCGCGGGTGGGGGGNGTAGATATCTGTAATCATTAATCAGTTCACATTATGATTTCTTACCATATGGATCAGCAACTCAGGACCTCTTGGTCCAGTGTCCTGCAGATTTTTTGGAGGTTTCCCTGCTGCAACACAACTGATTCAAATGAAATGGTTCACCAACAGCTTGTAGTCAAGTTCTGCACAGTACAAGCCTCTTAACAACCCATTAATTTGAATCAGGTGTGTTGCATCAGGGAAACCTCGAGGACACTGGGCCTAGAGGTTCGGGTTGGTGATTCCTGTCTTACATGGTCAAAAAGATGTGCATTGCTGTGTGCGGTGCATGTGGGTTGGTGTGCAAGATCGGTGTGTGTGGGTTGGATGGGAGGGGGAGCAGAGTCTGTGGATGGGGGTATTGGGGTGTGTATGGCTTGCAGGTGGAGGGCATGAATGTTTAGGGATGTGGGTGTCGGTGTATGGGATAGCTGTGAATCAGGCATGTTTGTGTGAGATGGTTCTGTGTGGGTTGAAATGTGAGGGTGAGCCTGTCCCGGGTGGCCGGTTGCGTGGCGGGGTCGTCGGCTGCCGTTCTCTTACCGCTGGGGCCTGCCCTCCGCGGCTGTGGGGGCTCTGGCAGGGGGTTTCCTCTGCCACCGTCTGGGTGGAGGCATGTTCATCTCTGTGGTGTGGTGGCGGGGACACGTGACGGGTTGCTGCTGGTGGTTGGGGTAATGGGTTTCCTGGCCTTCCTCTGCCTTCCTTGGGGATACGGTTGCGCTTGCATATTCACACACCTCACTAAACACTCTTCACCCCTCATATTCTGCATGGTGACACTGTCACAGCGTCCCCTGGTAAACATATAAACCGTGTACATAATGACTACTGTTGTTTAGCTATTTGCCTGTTGTGTTATGCATATATGTATGTATGTTAGGCTTATGCATAAGTGTACGAACCTTTTGTGCCATGGTTGTTGTTTACTTCTGTGTAATTTTGCTCTTTTGTGTGCCTCTTAGGATTGTTAGCCTGCTTTCCGGCCGAGGTTAGATGATAATCTTTTTTTGTGTCTCTCAACAGGTGTAGCAGTTGGCTGCTTGGTGTAACCCTCCTTTTTGTCTCTCTACTCCCCCTTTCTCTCTCAATCCCTGTCCACTTTCTATCTTGTCTTCACTCTCTCTTTCCCTGTCTGGTCCGGCAATATTATGTAAAGTTCATCAACAAACAAGCATCAAAAATAAAAGAAAATAAAATAAGCTTAAAGTTAAAAAAACGTCATTAAATGTCGCAAAACAGCCCACGGAGCTGCCCCCCTCCCCTCCCCCCAAAGTCTGTAGTTAATCGTTGCGATGTTTTCATACAGTTGCTAACCTGTTACTTGGGA